>JAJONR010001379.1:0-111957 GCA_029582245.1 Solanum etuberosum
TTGAATGTGAAGTATCGTCGTGAGGAAGGCGATCTTCTTCCTGATCCAACTATATTTCGACAATTAGTTGGGAGTCTAAATTACCTTACTATTACTCGACCTGATATCTCTTTTGCAGTTCAACAAGTTAGTCAATTTATGCAAGCTCCCCGTCATCTCCACTTGGTGGCTGTTCGTCGCATCATTCGGTATCTTCTAGGAACATCTACTCGTGGATTGTTCTTTCCAAGTGGTTCTCCTATTCGTCTTAATGCTTTTAGTGATTCTGATTGAGCGGGATGTCCTGATACCCGTCGTTCAGTCTCTGGTTGGTGCATGTTTCTTGGAGAGTCATTGATATCTTGGAAGAGTAAAAAGCAAGATCGTGTGTCAAAATCTTCAACAGAGGCTAAATATCGATCCATGTCTCTTGCTTGCTCCGAGGTTGTATGGCTTCGTGGGTGGATTACTTGTTGAGATTGGATTTCCTCAATCTCATCCTACTCCTCTCCACGCTGACAATACAAGTGTATTCAGATTGCTACTAATCCAGTTTTTCATGAGAGGACCAAACACATCGAAGTGGATTGTCATTATATACGAGAAGCTGTAGATAAATGAGTCATTACTCTTCCACATGTGTCCAGTGATCTTCAAATAGCTGATGCGTTTACAAAATCCATGGCACGACAACGCCATCAGTTTCTAGTAGGCAAATTGATGCTTCTTGATCCACCAGCATCAATTTGAGGGGGGATGTCAGCATGATGGACAACTAAATGATTGTATATATTAATGTAATTATATAGTGATATAAATTAGCATGATCATATACATTTGTTGTAGAATCAAATGAATAAATATTGTGATAGAATAGCTGATTTGGAGGGATAGCAAGGCAGATTTAGAGGGATTGAATAGCAGATTTGTAGAGATAGAATAGCTGATCTTTAGGGATAGGAATGGCGGATCTTTAGGGATGTGTAATCTTTATTTTCTCTATATAATGGAAAGACTCTCTCACTTTGAGAGGCATTAGCAAAACTGACATAGTCTACAGAAACAGTTCAAATTTTATGCACTGTAAAAGTATGTGGAGAAGCTGGTGTATGTTCCTCAAATTTAACTGAGGACATTCATTAAATTTGGAACTTGCGCTATCCAGATGGAAGAGACTGAGAAGAATTTGGATTGATTTTGGAATATTTTGGATGGTTTGTCATGAAAGAAAATCATAGATGCTTTGAGTAGCATCATTCTTGAAGTTTAGATGTCGATAAAATGTGAAAAACTGTTGTAACATGAATGTTTTAAGGGACTCCGAGAGTTGTTTGGTTCATTTACTAGTTATGCCGTTATTCATTATGCTGGTGATTAATAAAGAGAGACTGTTATGCATGAGTTACTTATTTTGAAAGGGCATTTGGGTCTTTCAATAATTTAATCCTACATTGCCAATACCCATATTCTCACATTTCATCCTGCATAAAATTTAAAACAACACATAGATTCCCGTATTACCTAGTATAGGTATTATTTAATACCACAAACCAAACGCTGCATTAGTTATGCAAGTCGGTGCCCAATATCAGCCAACAATTATCACTTTTTTGAGTTTGATCCCATATTCTAACATCTTGTTGTACATTTCTGGGAGAAAATTATTGTTGTGACAACTTTGAAACTCTGACTATTATACTCAAATTTTCTATTACTTTGGTGATTTGAGTAGATTGCATATAGAGCAGAAAAATGAGGCTGGGTTGCTTTGCCTGCCAAACTCCAATGATTTATAGTTAGATTCATAATATATTTTTTAGAGACGTTTGCTCTGTCATTTAACGATGTTATCTTATCTTCAGGGTGTGCTTGCTCTCTGTGGCATGCATGATTCAGAAGCAAAGCCTGTATTGCTCTGCTCTCGCAACGACAACACCATCCGTGTCTATGATTTGCCATCGTAAGTTTCTCACTTTCTCTCTCTATGTTGTTGGAACTCATATTTTGTTCTCTTATTATTGACTGATCTTTAACACCATTACTTCTTCTGGTTAGCTTTTCTGAGAGGGGGAAGATATTCTCTAAGGAGGGTGTCCGTCGAATCGAGATTGGTCCTGCTGGTTTATTTTTTACTGGTGATGAATCAGGTCAAGTTAGAGTGTGGAAGTGGTCAACTGAATCCAGCAGTACATCCTGAGAGGATTAATGCATTTACGGTGATAACATTTCTTTGTTGCTGGCCAGCAATTATCTTATTTTTCTTCTCCCAGTGAGAAAATGTACCAAGCAAGGAACATATAATAAGATAAAGAAGTACCAGTTTTGATTTTCAGAGGTAGTTAGCTTAGAGCCTTGCCGTTTAGTTGCTTTTAACTATTGAGCTCTTGATGGGTTCCAGGCATATTTTTTCCTAGTCTGGTTTGTACTCGAAATCATGATATTCGTGTAAATCTCTGGAGGACATTTCTGGTCTGCCGTCCTGTATTGTTTTTCACGAGTTATGGATGTAGCTCAAAAATCTTGTGTTCCTTGAATAAGTTTGCTAATGTATGCACTACTGTTGCACAGTGAAAAATGTTTCAATTACACCAGTAATACTGGAACAGATCTGTTGTGCGAATGTTCAATTTCACTTTCCCGTCACCTACTTTGCAATTTTTCTTCCAGTTCACTACCGTAATGTGGTCCAAGTTCACAGCGAAGCCTATATTCGTGCAACAAAACACACCATTCAACGGCAGCAGCAAGATAATGATTAATTCTATTTGTATAGTTTTGGTAGGTTAAAAGTTTGTTAAGATTAAGAGTTGGTTAGGTGCATGTCAAACGCGTCTCACATGATTTGCCATAGTAAGATGTGTGTCTATGCGTGTGCCTACTTGTACACATCCAAAATTTGATATAAATGTCAGTTAAATAGCACAAACATGTACTGACACATCTGTCTTGATGGTCCAGTTGGACATGTCTATGCTCTTGATATGTTCCTTGGTGGTACAGAGGTAAGTGAGTGTGGTTGGTTATATGTTTACCAAATAAAGGAAAAGAAGTAAAAAGGTATGGAACATAAGTGCATGTCTATGTGGATTCTCATGTCATCTTATGTTTTTCACTTTCCTCTGGATGAATAGAGAAAGCTAGGAATCTAGAGTTGTGCAGTTGTGTCTTCAGGTATAGAACCTTGAAACTTTGCTGTGTCTACGGATAATTCAAATTTCAAGTCTTGTTATGTCTGTTCTATGATGGTATCAGTTTCTTTTATCATCTTCATTGGACAAAACAATGGGTCGTGGCCCAATCCAACCAACTCTTACTAAAATTGACTTATCAACGCCGCATAATCAATATTTTATTGACTTTAATACATGCATATAGGGGTAAATTTTACAAATGGTCACATAACTATGTTTTCTAGCCATCTGACCGATTTTATCAAATGAGGAAAAAAAAGGTCCAACAAATAGACCAGACCGGCCCGGCCCAAGTAAAGCAAAAGGGAAATGAAAAATGTATAATTAATTCCACATGTTTGATTGTTGAGTACCAATAATAAATATGTTGTTATTTAACTATTCAATGAAATATAAAGGGGAATATTTGCATCAAATGGTTGCAATCATTGTTATCAAGTCAATAAAGAGCGCACATACAAGAGATTGACAAGGTCAAGAAGCTAATGGTAGCCAAACTTATTTTAGCACGCCAAGTGCAATCGGCCAAAATACACTTTGTAGAAGAAATTAAAGTGAGCATTTGGTCCCGTCGATGAATATTCACAATCCTATAACAATTAGTACTCTTTATTGACTTTAGGGACTTAGGTTAGGGTTCGGTTTGTTATTGATTATGATGGCTAAAGCTTTGAACAATTGGTCTAATTAATGGGGGAGGTAACCTTTCCTTCACGTCATTCATCTTCCCCACTTGCTCAAGCATACACCATTTTAGCACTCATCCCCTTTAACGATAACAACATATTCAGTGAAATTCCACAAGTCGGATTTGAATAGGCTGGAATGTACATAAACCTTATCACAACCTCGTGGAGGTAGAAATGCTCTTTCTGAAAGACCTGGTTTAAGTGCAGCAAATTCAAGTACAAAGAAGAAGAAAACTGTATAGAAAACATAGAAACTAACAAAATGGAAGTAGTGCAAAGCCTACGAGCTTAGAAAAAAAACAAGAACACTAAAATAACCCGATAATCGAAACACAGTAAACAACAAACATGATAGATATCAAAGCAAAAACTACAATAATACGGCTGGTACAACGACATATACCAACAAACCAAAACCCTCGAAAAACAAAAAAAACACTCCTCGTCGTTATTAATGACGTTGATGTTCGGGGTCGTTTTTTGCATATTTCAATTATTTTACCAGATATTCGTTACTTTTGACCAATACAAATACCGATCACCGAAATTCAGACAAAAAAAATCACCTAATATTTTTTATCTTCACTAAAACTAAAAAATTGAGACCGATAATTTTCCTCCTACTTTATTTACCACTAGCCCAACCTTGATCACCTTTTTAGTACGTACTCCTCGTTGACATTTGGAATTTTTTAATGTTTTCCTCCTAATTCTATTCCGGAAGTGCTTTTGTTATTAATTATTTGGTATTTTCTCTTTGTAATTGTTTATTAAACGTGAGGTTTTAGTGGTATATTACGATATTATTATAGTTATGTATTTGGTGTTAATAGAACCTGTCCATGCTGCTGATGCCAGGTTAGTTGCTAGAAAAATACTAGTGAAATTCGTTAACGTATCAATATCAATTATTTAATTCCTTTCTTGTAGTTAGTCAATAGTTATCTGAAAGGGATCAATTAACTAGAATAATGATGTCTTTAAAATTACAATAACGTAAACTTGTCATTTCTATCTTTATTAATTGAAATGTCATCATAGTTTACGAGTTGTAGCAAACAAATATATTACTCATATATAACTTATAAACTTATTTTAAGGTACCATTCCATCCAAGGAGGAACATTATATTAAAATTGTACTAGCTAGTTATATATAATAAATAAAGCCTTTTCATATGTCAAACTATGAAGAGTTACACGTTGGTCGTTTAAAGGATGAGTGGTCTTTTTAATATGACTTGGACAATCTTTTCCTCATGAGTTAGTTTTGGAGTTGAATTAGATCCAAAATTCACTATTTACATGGTATCAAAGCTGGACTCGAACCCATCCCAATTCTTATTTTTTCGATGGATAGTCTCCTCTAGCCTTTGGGGTGAGTGAAACACAAGATCCATCTCCAGGAGCGGAGGGTCAAGGGGTTCATCGGAACCTCCTTCGTTGGAAAATTATACTATTTATACACGGTTATTTTTTTAAAATAAATATATATATAAAGTAGATGTCAAACCCCTTTTGACTAGTTCATATATTTACTTCTTCAAATTTTGAACCCTATTAATGAAAATCGTGACTTCACCACAGTTTATCTCACGGAAGATATTTGGGTTACCTAATCAACTTTTTATAAATCATAACGGTCTATTATAATTTGGTGAACATATAATAAGTACACGCCAAATTGTAGTTCGATCAACTCAACTTGCCTAATTCAAAACCAATATTCCAAAAGTCATCCTCAACCTAAAAAGCCCACACAAAAACTCTCATCACCAATATTATCCATATAAATACCACCATCTTTATACACAATATCATCAAATCATCTATCTCCTCATAAAAATCATGTCTTCTCTATCCAATAAATACAAATCCAAAATAAAAACTTCAATACTCATAGCCGATGTAGCTTCATGGATATGTGCAATTAGCCTCATGGCACTTGTATTAATGAGTTCTGTTAGGGAAAATAACCTTAGGAATTGGGATTCTGTAGTAAGAGGAAATCAACTATCGATGTCTCATCGACCGTGCGATGAAATATATATAGTTGGAGAAGGAGAAACGTTACATACAATTAGTGATAAGTGTGGTGATCCTTATATTGTTGAAAGGAATCCACATATTCATGATCCTGATGATGTTTTTCCTGGACTTGTCATCAAGATTGTTCCTTTCAACAATAACAAGTCATTGAGATAGTACTTAATTTGGTGGAACATTTTACTTTTTTAGCCTCAACAAATATATGTTGAATAAATTGCTCTGTATATGTATAGAAATAAAGTCATGTGGGAGCATAAATTATTACAGAAATTGAAGATCAATATAGTCCTATGTAAGTATTCTTGCTTTGAACTCGTTTCCGTCTTTCTTCTTTGTTTTAGGGCACACGTTTCATCATACAATTTGGACTTTTGATTTGATAAATTTGTGTTTGTTTATGATATTTAAACAAAATTTCGATTTTAAATTCTGAATCTTCATATAGGTAGAATTTCAATTTCAAATTTGTAATTTCAGTTTTAAAAAAAAATTAAAAACTTACTCATTTTTATGATGTATTCTTGAAAGTATTTTGGAGAGAAATATTGTCTCAATAATATTTTATATAATCTAGGCAAACACTTATGGAACTTGTTTGTGGTAACAATGGGGTGCTCTAGGGATTTGAAGGATAAGGGGGGATACAATTGATATGAAATGTTATTTGTGAAACTTGATTTTCTTTTATTTTTAAGAATTTTTTTCTTAAAGAAAATATTTCAAACGGAGAAAATTTTGAAAATATTTTTTTCCGTGCCAAATACGCTTTAACCAGATTTGAGATAGTGATTGCACAAAGGTTGTTGGGCGTTAAAGGCAGTGACAACATAAAGAATCTTCACTTTTGATGCCCGTTAAGACAACGACTATATAAAGAGGCTTTCCCTATACCACAATTCACATAAAAAGAACAACTCAATTTCCTTCCTTCGTTGGATAATTGATGAGTACTGTGGCTCAACCTGTACGTTACGTCAAATTAATACAATTATTATTATTATTAAATATGTATGTAGCAGATAATTAATTATGACTATATATTATATTCAAATACATAACGTGTATGTATTGATTTGAAGGGACTCGACTTCCCTTCCATATAGATCCCTTAAATTTTCCTCAATGCACCCTTAAACGAGCAACACCTGGCCATTTATTCAATCAATGATCTAAACTTAACCCTCTTAACTATTTGCTTGAGTTATTGGTTCTCAAGCATAGTTAGACAAATAGTTGAGGATATTAATTTTAGACCATTGATTGAATAATTAAGTGGACATATGTTACTCATTTAAAGGTATGAAAACACGAGGGTATCCTCAGTTGAGTTCGACTTGACGTAAACAAATACTTTTAAGTGTTTTTACCTAGCTTGGTAATAGTTAAAGCCACAAGTTTCCTCTAGTGGGTCAATTGTAGTTAAAAGAGTTGACTTTCACTCTTGCTTTAAAACTTTTTGACAAAGTCATCTATTCTTTTTATATAAATTTATTAGTAATATATATATATATATATATATATATATATATATATATATATATTGACAATTCACCAAAGAATAGAGGACCAAAGTGAAGTTTTAACTCCTGAAGTCATTTCCTTAGGGTCTTGTTCAAATTTTGTTGGTTTAGTTTTATATTTTATGGGAAATTTTAATGAAAAAGTCATGGTCTTAACCATAAAATATGGGCAATACTTTTTTGGTGTGCCTTTAGTGTTAGAAATTTTGACAATTTCTGTTGAAACTGATGCTTATGTATGTTGTCTGAAATGAAGTAAATTACATTTGGCTAAAATTGTTGAAAAAACTTGAATGACGACTGGGTCAGCTACGGTTAGTTGGAATTTTTTTCCAATTAAAGGTTGGTTAAAGTTTGATAAATTAGGTTACTTATTTAGTTTGCAATATTGGCCGGTACCTGTTAGGGTCCATAATAAGCATTTGTTGGGTACGCAACTTTTTGAAGAAAATTCTGCGACTTTGATTTAAACCCGACAAGTGACAATGTTAAGAGTATTTTTGGGATAGTTTAACCTAATAACATTCATGGAAAAAAGAAAAAATTACCCCCACACAATTCTTGTCGCAAGACAAAAGTTAATCCAGCATTTTATTTAAGGCATAATATACAAATATGTCTTTTTAAGTTTTAACTTGATCTCATTTTATATATATTTATATTCTTCAGCTTTGGGTGTGCATAAGTAGACACTTAAATTTGTATAAAGTTAAACAAATAGACACACACATTCTACATGACACCCTATATGATAATTTGTGTCCGACATGTGATGTCCTACATGTATTATGCCACATAGGACTCGTGTGTCTACTTGTTCAACTTTACACAAATTTAAGTGTCTACTTGTGCGCACAAAATATTAGAGGTTATAAATATAAAATGAGGCCAAATTAAATTGCATATTTACTTATTATGCCTTTATTTAAACATGGACTGAATATAGTAACATGAGATGTCTCAGGTCAGGTGATATGTCCTTAGAGTTGGTTTGTTTTTTTGTTATTGCAGAATTGCTTGATGAGTAAAAATTGAGAACATTAACTAAAAAAAACTTATCATCGTCTTTCTTCTGCTACTCCAAGTCTTCTTCTTCCTCCTCCTATGGGCAGTAAAAATATAAATCAACACTTAATATTTCTTTTGATAATTTTTGGTTGAAAGACAACACCATCGTTGAATTTTATTTTATTTTTTTGTAGGAGAAGATATTGTGAGATCATTAATTTTTGAAGATCTTGAGTTGAATCTGTCAATTGAAAATATTGAAAATAGTCATCCACCCAATTACTAACTTAAGATTAAAAATAACCAGCAAATATATAACGTGTGTATAATCTTGTATAATTGATGTATATCATTTAAAAAGGTTAAAAGTAAATTTGGTCAGCTATTTATTTGAAAGACCAAGTTTTAATAAGGTCAAAATTTAAACGATGACAATAGAAAAGAGAAATTGGCATATAAATACGTATTGATAAAACATAAATATGTCATTTAACTTAACTTCAATCGATATCTATATCTTCTAACTTTGTTGTGTGCACAAACAAATTAAACTTGTATAAGGTTAAATAAGAAGACACACATATCCTACATTATATAATACACATAAAACATCATGAAACACACAAATTATATATAAAACACCACATAAAAAAACATATATTTACTTATCAATACTACACAAATTTAAATGTCTAACTACATATCTTAATCAGTAAAATATTATATTTATTTATATCATCCCTCTTACTTAAGAAATTGGTCTGGACTTGGACAAAATTCCTCTCAGACTCCTTTAGATACAAAAGGAGGCGGCAGTTTCTTTATATTGGATAAAAAGTTAAAGACGTGCAGAAACCAAACTCAAACATGACATGGCATGGCGGTGTGGACAACATATGACTCATCTGCTTTGCGTGACCTTTCTATAACTTGACGCAAAATTACCAAAAACCTCATATATCTGCCACGTGTCCTATACATTCTCAAATACTACAGGAACAAATCTTAGTACTCCCCGCACTAAATTATTTTAACTCACCAAACAAATGGTTTGGACACCTAATTAATAGCCACCTTCCCTAAAAAATATTTGGTCAACCACTTAAAAAGAAAACACCACTTTGTATTTATATTGATATTAAATTGTTTTTTCTTTTTCTAGATTAGTAAACAAAATCATTTAATATCAATTCCTATTATTTTCATTCATGGAATGTGTCTTTTTCGCATTTTTACTAGCCATCATATGATTAATAAGGAATAATCTACCATGTATAAGGGAAGACATAATTTGAAATCCTGAAAGTGGATTTATTTGACATACATACTATAATTTATATATTTTAAATCTACAGCAATTACTTATATGACTTCAATAGAAAAAAAAAAAAGTCATTAAGATAAATGACTATATGTGAGAAATTAACTTAATTCTATCACTATAAAATAATATTTTTTTCTCCAATCAAAATAATTTCCTCAGGAATATGGCGCGTTTAATTAGTCAAAATTTTCATAAGTAGAGCAAATAAAGATGAAATATATAGTTGAGATGGCTTTGAATTTCAACTGCCTAAACCATTAACAATCAAACACGACGGAAAATAACACCAACTCCCACCTCCCCAACCCAAATTCAATTTTTTTCTATATATAATTAAATCCCTTCTGAAACTCTAATTAAAAAAAAAAAAAACTCATTCTTCTTCCTCTGTTTCTCAAATTTCAATTTTGCTCTGTTTTTCAACAAAAGAAAAGCACACTCAACTCAGGAATTAATTAATTATGGCGTTCGTTGTGGTATCAGGAAAATCCACTAAAGCACAATTAGTCGCCATAGCAGATGCAGCTTCGTTGTACTGTGCTATTTTCATATTGGGTTTGCTGTTAATTAGCTCAGTGAAAGAGAATTATTCAACTGATGGAGCCGTCATGAAAGGGAGCCACTTCCTGAGCAGGCCTTGTGATGAAATTTATGTGGTCGGAGAAGGAGAAACGTTACATACGATTAGTGATAAGTGCGGTGATCCTTTTATTATTGAGGAGAATCCACATATTCATGATCCTGATGATGTTTTTCCTGGTCTTGTAATCAAGATCACTCCTAGGAACAGATCGTAGATATACTGTTTCTGTAATTTAATGAGGTTTTTGTTTTCCCTAAATCCTGCAAGCAGAGCAGAGACTACTCTGTTTTGCTCGCAGAGATTAGATTTTTCTCAGGGGAATTAAACTGCTTTTTCATTTTCCTTTTGGGGTTCTGTAAATGAATGATAAGAATAAAGATTTAAAGATGGTGGCGTTGAGACTTGAGCTATAGAGGTTAAAAAGATCTTGTAATTTGATTAGATAAGTATATATTAGTAGTATATGTTTTGCTTTTTCTCTGATATTACCATTTCTTTGTTTCTTAGAACAACTAAATCCTTCTCTCTGTTTTTATATTTGTTTCACTTCTGGTTCACTCAAATCACAAGACATATGATGAATTTTGCTTTGATTTTTCATTCGAGTATGATATCTGCAGATGCTTTCTATTTGATTAATTTGAATTCATGCATCGTAGAACGAAGAATCCATCGGAGAGAAGCGGTCTCTACTGATAAACTTGAGCGTTCTTACGATACTACTACTATTTTTTTATTTTTATCTAATTCGCTAGATTACTTTATAATAAAATATAAAACTACGATACGACATGAAAGATTTGGAAAAACAAGAAAAAATAAGTAAATATCTTTCTCATTTTGATCCAGATTTCTTTGTTTTTCGTTTTGATTATGTTTATTTTGATTATTATTCTCTCATTAACACAAACACAAAAAAGAAGAAGCTTTTAGTGCGTGTAACGGAATATTGGAAAATTTCTTAGGAGTAGCAAAGAAACTCATAATAAGGGTCAATCAACTACTAATTTTAAAATTAAAGTAGTTTATCAATTGATTTGGGAAAAAATTAAAGAGAAAAATCATCTAGCAAGGTTGAATTCATGATCATATTATCCACTATTTTGTACTTATTTTAATTTTGTTTATATTCTTGGTCAGATCACTATTTTATTCCCATTTAATATTAATATTGTGCATGCGGTTGAGCATATGTTCTTCTCTTCCGTATGGGAAAAATAGGAAAAACAGATAATCTGTTGTCAGCAAGTTTAATATAAAAGCTTAATGAGAAAGATCATTGAAAGCACAGCCTAAAGAAGATAGATTTTGGATTAAAATTTAAAAAGAAATTTGATTTGACTGCAGTGGTGGATTCAGAATTTAATTAAAATTTATGAGTTTTTATAACAAGGTTAAGTTAATATTCATTTGGTTTGTTTAAATAAAATTAAAAGAAATAGTTTTATACACTTATTATAAAATTAAAAAGTAAACAATAATAGCCTTTGTGGACAAACTTCTAAAATTAGCGTATTTTAAAAAATGCTTTCAATAAAGTATTTTTGGAGAAAACAGTTCGTATTTGACCAATAAATTTAAAAAACTTCTGAGCAATAATTAGCGTAAATTAAGCTTTTAAAAATGTTTTTAAGTATATATTTTTTTTTATCGAAAAAGGCTTTTAGGGAAAAACTATTTTTTAGCTTCTAAATCAATTTCTATACTCTTTAAAAGTATTTATTTTCTTCCAAAAACATGGTCAAACGCTCACTTTTGAAAGAAATAAGCTTGACCAAACACGCTATAAATAAAAAGTCATAAATTAGAATTCCTAACTTATATAAGCCAAAATATTTTTTTTGGCAATTTTTTAATTTTAACTTTTCATATGATACGTTTAAAATCACAAAATTAAATTCTACATATCTTTAATTTAAAATAAAAAAAAATAATTTTTTTCTACTTACTTAAATTTCTTGTCAGATTAAGCTAAACAAATAAATTAAAACAATAGAAATGTACAATAATAATTCAATTCATAACCACATGCTTATATGTTTTTCCGAGAGGTCATATGTCACTTTGTTCTCTCTACATTGTTGAAAAGTTCTACATCCAAATAAATAAATAAATAATTATCTTATATGAATTTGAACAATTTTTTTTGTTGTAAGTTAACTTTTAGTATTAAATTAGATTTAAAATTCATGTATTTACAAGTATTAGAGAAAGATTGATCTCAATTATTATGTACCAATGTTAGGCTCCACTATATTAAATTATCTATTATGCATCAGATGTTTAACTCTAGACGTGAAGTGAAGTCTGAAGATAATATTAAAAAATGTTATGTTAGATGGATTTTTTTTTATCTTCGTATATAGATTTCGAGAATCCTCCTAAAATTGAATTAGACCTAAAATTCATTTGGTTATGTTTATCGTTAATTAGTCCCATGAGCTAGAGAATTAAGACAGATACAATTGATATGCTTGAAATAGAGATTCTTTGAATGTAGACTCATCATATGATGAAGTTAAAAAAATTCTTATTTTATATGAATGGCATACATTTAAATTTTGACACTCTTGGATATGATGTTGATGCAAAATATGTGTTGTGTATTTAATCTACTTTAAAAAATAAAGATCGATTTATTTAAAACTCATGCTGTATTCATTTAATTAATGTTATCTCTTGTCCTATTCTATTGTAGCTGGTTCAGCCATGATTAAGCAACTTAAGGCTAAGAACATTAGGGAGTTTTTGGTACAAACGTATTGAGTCTAGTGACGTGGATGTTAGTTAGGTAGTTATAACTAACTTATGAATAGTTAGTGAACAGTGGTAAAGTAGTGTAGACTGGAGTTAGTTAGATAAATGTATTTAGCATTTTAGTTTCAGTTCATGTATATAAATTGTCTGTAATTCATTGTTGTATTGATCATGATGCATGAATTGAATCTCTCTTCTTCTTCTCTAAATACTCTCTTGTCTTAGTAGATTGATCTAATATCACAACTCTAAATCCATGGTAGCTGAAGTTTACATGATATCAGAGCCCTGATCTATCCTTCCGCAAGTATTCTTTCTTCTCGTTCTGAATCCTTCATTCGAAGATGAATCAGACACCAGAAATTCAAGTCGATCCAACAACTCAGGTCAATCCAGCTCCAATTCGAGCTGATTCAAGCATTGACCATAATGATCCCATGTTTCTGCAACCTACGGATACTCCAAGTATAACTCTAATTGCGCTTCAATTGATTGGCACTGGAAATTATGCTCTGTGGAGTAGGTAAATGAAGATAGCCCTCCTTGGAAAGAACAAATTAGGGTTCATTGATGGAAGCTGTGTGCGATCCTCATATACTGGAGCTTTACTTAATCGATGGAAACGATGTAATGCAATTGTCCTCTCTTGGATCATGAATGTTGTCTCGAAGGAGTTGATGACTGGAATTGCATATGCGTCAGATTCTCGTAGAGTTTGGGAGAACCTTAAGAAGAAATTTGACAAGGAAAACAGTGTGAGATGTTTTCATCTGCACAAGGAAATTGCATTCCTTGCTCAAGGTAGCTTATCAGTTTTAGTTTATTTTTCTAAGCTCAGTGACCTTTGGGATGAATTTGATTCCTTGATTCCTCCTCCAACATGCTATTGTGAAACCTCGAAAACCTTCACTGAGCACATACAAAAACACAGAGTTTTCCAATTTCTCACAGGCTTGAATGATTCCTACTCTAGAGCAAAAAGTCAGATCCTTATGATGCAACCTCTTCCTAGTTTAAATCAGATTTATGCTTTAGTTATGCAAGAAGAAAGCCAAAGATCTCTTACTAGTGTCATGCCATCCCTAGAAGTCACATAAACCAATGCCTTGATGGCTAATAAACCTGTATCCAATTCCAGAACCAGAAAATCTGATCTATTTTGTGATTATTGCAAAAAACCTGGGCATACTAGAGTTGTTTGTAGAAGATTAATTTCTCACACCAACGATAGGAACTTTCAGTCATCTAGAGGATATCAGCATGATAAGAGAGATTATCAGCCTGACATATATTATCAGGACTATAAACCAAAAATGCCACAACAGTTCTATCCAAAGCCTGCTGTCAATTCTGTGACTGAAGAATCACCCCAGCAGCCTACTCATGACACTGCAACACCACTTTTCTCACCTGAACAATACTACCAGATTCAACAGATGATTCAAAGGGGATCCATGAAGCCTGACATCCCAGCAACTGCTAGTCTAGCAACTGTCAATACTGCTGATCCATCTCGTATTGCATCTGGCTCAAACTCAGGTACTTCTTTAACACTCCTCTCTCACTTAAAGAAGGTTCAATGGGTTGTTGATACATGAGCTACCAACCACATGGTTTCAACCTTAGATATCTTGACTAAGCCTCAACAATTGTCAAAACATCATACAACTTATCTGCCTAATGGTGAGCAAGCTAACATCACACACACAGGTAGTGTAACAATATTGACTTCACACCAACTTGCAGATGTTCTATACATTCCCCAATTCAAGTTCAACCTGTTGTCTATCTCCAAACTCACAAAGGAATTACAATGTTTGGTTTACTTTTATCCTGATCATTGTATGTTTCAGGCCCTTTCCAGTGGCAAGGTATTGGGATTGGTAGAGAATCAAGTGGCTTGTATCTGCTCAATGATATAGCTCAGTCAATCACACCCTTTACTTCTGCTTCTCCTGCTGTTCTGTCTCCTGAAAAAGACAATACAACACTCAGTACTTGGCACAAAAGACTTGGACACATGCCTATTGCATCTATATTGAAGATGGATAGGTTTCTTCATTTCAAAATAGACAATACATGTAGTTTGTGTCCTGTATGTCCTTTAGCTAGGCAAATCAAACTACCCTTTCCTCATAGTACTACTCATTCACATGCTGTATTTGATCTTTTACATGTTGATGTATGGGCCCCTTATAGAGTACCTACTGTTGATGGCAAAAGATATTTTTTGACTATTGTTGATGATTAATCTAGATTGACTTGGCTGTTTCTTATGAGTTCTAAAGAGGAAACCCGTTGGATGTTAAAATCTTTTTTTTTCATGATTTCTACCCAATATAATGCCACTGTTAAAATTCTCAGAACTGATAATGGTTATGAGTTCATAAACTCTTCAGTTCATGATTTCCTTCATACTAAATGGGTCATTCATCAAACCACATGTGTCGACACACCTCAACAAAATGGGGTGGTAGAAAAGAGACATAGATACATACTAGAGATAGCTAGGGCCTTAAGGTTTGAGGCAGCCATTCCAATTACTTTTTGGGGGGATTGTGTTCTTACAGCTGTGCATCTCATTAACAAGATTCCTTCTTCTGTCCTAGGAAATAAATCACCTTATGAGATATTTTTTAAACACACATCCTTTCTTGGATCACCTTAAGGTCTTTGGCTGCCTGGCCTATGCAATTAGTGTTGACAGAAAAGACAAATTTGCAGCCAGAGGATTGCCTGTTGTTTCCCTAGGGTATTATGCCACAAAAAAAGGGTTATAAAGCTTTATGATCTGCATGCCAAAAGAGTGTTGTTTAGCAGAGATGTCATCTTTCATGAATCCATCTTTCCTTTCAAACAAATGACTCTCAGCCCTGACCCTATTTTCCCTGACTGGAGTTTGCTGATGATCTGGTAGTTTACACTCCCTCTCCAGCTTCAGTCCCCACAGCTATGCCTTCCCCTATGCCTTTTCCTGAAGCTTCTATTCCTCCACCACCAGGGAACTCACTCAGACATTCTCACAGAACTAAGGTTGCCCCAAAATGGTTCACTGATTATGTGGTCAACATTTGTACCTATCCTATGTCCAACTACTTATGCTATGATTTGTTATCTCCTACCTATCACAAATGTCTTATTGCTCACACTTGTGATGTGGAGCCTAAGTCTTACCATGAAGCTGTCAAGGATGATAGGTGGATTCTTGCCATGCAACAAGAGATAAAAGCTCTTAAAGAGAATGGTACATGGGATATTGTTGATTTACCTCTAGGGAAAAATGCCGTTGGTTGCAAGTGGGTGTTTAAGATTAAATATAGGGCTGATGGTCAAGTTGAGAGGTTCAAGGCAAGGCTAGTTTCCAAGGGGTTCAACCAGCAAGAGGGCATTGACTACTCAAAGACCTTCTCACCTGTTGCCAAAATAGTTACTGTAAGGTCTGTTCTTGCTATTGCAGCTTCCTCTCATTGGCCCATCTTCCAAATGGATGTCTACAATGCCTTCTTTCAGGGTGATTTGGAGGAAGAAGTTTATATGCAGATTCCTTCTGGCTTTCACTGTACACAAGGTTTGCAGGCTCAAAAAGTTCCTCTATGGACTAAAACATGCATCTAGGCAATGGAACTTGAAGCTTACTGCTGCTTTACTTGATTTGGGCTTCATTCAGAGTTATTTTGACTACTTTCTTTTCACTTTTACTACTGGCACTGCTGTCACTATTGTTTTGGTTTATGTGGATGATCTCTTAGTTACTGGCTCTAATGTTGATCTCATTCAGTCCACCCGAACTAAACTTCAGCAGAGGTTCAGGATGAAGGACCTAGGTGATCTCAAGTTTTTCCTTGGCATTGAATTTTCTAGGGGCTCTTCTGGCATTTTGCTCAATCAAAGGAGGTATGCCCTTGAATTAATTGCTGATTCAGGGTAAGGGGGAGCTAAACCTGCTTCTACCTCTCTTGACTTCAATCAAAGACTCACTTCTCATGAGTTTGATATAGCCACAGGACAGACAATGACAAGTTGTTACCTGATTCAAGAAGTTATCAAAGACTGATAGGCGATTGCTATACCTAACTATGACTAGACCTGATATTGCCTATGCTGTCCAAATTCTTAGTCAGTTTATGCACAAGCCAAAAGAATCTCATATGTTGGCTGCAATTAGAGTAATAAGGTACATCAAAAATGCCCCAGGACTTGGTCTGCTCATGTCTTCAGCACCATCTCACAGCCTAACTGCATATTGTGACTCAGACTGGGCAGCTTGTCCACAGACCAGGAAGTCAGTCACATGCTATATGGTTAAATTTCGTTCTTCCTTAGTGTCATGGAAGTCGAAGAAGCAGGAGATAATCTCGAGAAGCTCTGCATAAGCCGAATTCAGAAGTATGGCATCCACTGTGGCAGAAATATCTTGGCTGACAAAGCTTTTTAAAGAGTTAGATGTCTCACTTATGCAACCTACTAATCTGCATTGTGATAGCAAGGCTGCAATCCAAATAGCAGCAAATCCAATTTTTCATGAGCGTACCAAACATATAGATATTAACTGTCATTTTGTAAGGGAGAAAATACAGCAAGGATTAATCAAGACTCAGTACATAGGAACAAAAGAACAACCAACTGATTTGCTCACAAAAGGATTGGGAAAGGCTCAACACTATATTTGCTCATCAAGCTTGGAATGAAGAATGTATTTTTGCCATTCAGCTTGAGGGGGAGTATTGAGTCTAGTGACGTGGATGTTAGTTAGGTAGTTATAACTAACTTATGAATAGTCAGTGAACAGTGGTAAAGTAGTGTAGACTGAGGTTAGTTAGATAAATGCATTTAGCATTTTAGTTTCAGTTCATGTATATAAATTGACTGTAATTCATTGTTGTATTGATCATGATGGATGAATTGAATCTCTCTTCTTATCTAAATACTCTCTTATCTTAGTAGATTGATCTAATATCACAGCTCTAAATCCATGGTGTAATCCATGGTAGCTGAAGTTTACAACAATATTTTTCTAGAATTTATTTTTTTGAAAAATAAATATTTTTTAAAGTTATTTTTTAATATTTGATTAATAATCTACCAAATTTTTTTATACGTAATCTAGTAAAAAATATAAAGGTAGAAGGGGGCCTCGATGGTAGGTATTGGGCGCATTGGATGGTGGGTAGGATGATACAATAAAATAGAATTTCACTCATAGAATTTGTTTTCCTTACTTATATTAAGAAAATCAATTTTCTCATTTTAAGAAATTTACTTTTCGGAAGATTTTTCAAAGTTTTTATACAATCAAATATGGAAAAACAAGAAAACATTTTAAAAAAATATTCTCCTTCATACTAAATACACCCGAAATAATTAAATTCGGAGAAATAATTTTCTAGCATTTTATATATGTATATATTTTTAATTGTGACTTTTTATAATTTTATTTTTAGTTTTTATACATAAAAGCTAAATGTCATTTTTTTTTCAATTAACGGTGAGAGGCTAAGAAATATTCTTAAAAAAAGAAAAAAACAGAACCATTCAGTAAGTAAAATATTGCTGATGGTGTGATGTGCTTCTATTTTTTAAGATAAGTGTACAAATACGTTTCTGTTGTTTATATCTTATTTAGGAGCTGACTGATGCGATATATATAATATAATTTCATCTGAATTCAATAATTTTAACTTATATACGTATAAATTTATTAAAAATGTACAACTAATAAATTACAAACCCAATGTACAACCAATAGATTACAAACCCAGTAAATCAAATAGATGTTAACTCCAAGAGAGTCTCAAAAGAAAAATAAGAAATACAGAAATAAATTACCGATCTTAAGGTTGTGAGTTTGAGTCATCAAGAAAGTAAATGTGGGAGCTCTTTCGGGTAGGGGTTAAAAAAAATAAAACAAATTAAAAAAATAAGAAGTTCAACAACTTATACATATAATTAACGTTATTTGCATAGTATAATTTTTCAGACAGAAATATTCTATTGAATCCATCATTATGTGCTATTCAACAACAATATAGTTTGGTTGGTCGCGGACTCTACCACTAGCTTTCCCCTTCTTGTTTGATATGTTATACAAAATCATAATAAAACAAAATTAATTTGATTAGGTAATTAAATAAATTATAAAAAATAACAAACTTAACCATGGTATATAAGAGTTGAATGACTTAAGCTATAACCCATTATTTATCTGATTTTAATTCGATTCATTTTAACTTAAATAATGACATGTTTATTATTAACTCAATTTATTTTAATCCACTCATATTTAGCCTAACCCCTCCACTATGTATAGCCAAAATTTAAGCAGTGCTTAAGGACCACTAGAAAGATTTGGTGCTATTGGAATATGAAATTCATGAAGGTATTCTGATTAGACTCCCTCCATAAATAATTGTAGTTAGCATTTTTTAAAAGGAAGAAAATCATATGTCACATGAATTGCACATTATGTGGCCATGATTAATTAAATATACTTTTATAGGTAAGATTATCTTTGGGTGGTGAGTAATGATGTTAATCGCCCATCATTGTTGAAATTTAGTAGCCACATAATTTTAAGACACATATAAGTATGCTTTATATACTTTAACTAAAAATACAAGTACGATATACGTAACAACTTGTTTGACTTATACAACTCAATTTATACAAAACCTATATTATACAATTTATTTTATTCATAAATATATACAAACCGCTATATATCATATTGTTTATACAAATAGATATACTTCAACTATAATTTTTTTTAAAAACTCGATTCAATTATATACGTGTATTGTTATATACAACGAGTCGTGTTTTTTTCGTCAAAATAAAGAAGAAGTCATATTAGGTAAGGAATTCTAATTAGATATAATAACCATAAATTAAGGAATCATTTTCCTTTTTTGTAACCGAAATTGCCGCATCATTTAACGGGACTTAATAAATAATTTGTATAATCAATTAAAAAAATCCGAATTATACAAATGCGAATCACATCAAACTCTACCTAAGGAGGCCTATTATATAAAAATAGTTTTTGTGAATATCCTCGATCTAGTATGCAAGGGAGGATTACTTGTGCTGGTTTACAACGAAAATATGCACAAAGACTCATTTGAAATACCATAAAATAGAATTTGTATGTAATTGTCCGTCAAAAGATATTAAAAAAGAGAGTAGGTAATTGCATCTTCTTTTCTTCCTGAAAAATTACAGAAAATTAATTATATGTATATCATGTATATAACTGATGCACGTGACATGGGTAGATTACATTTAAAATGTATACATATGATATACATGTAACATCTGATCTGTTTCTTCAAGGTCCAACAATAATGAATTTCAAATTCTTCACCCAACCCCCTCAAGTCTGTTTTCAACTTTGAATTCGAGCTCAAAAACATACTGCTCAACTAATTAGCGAAGTATAAACTTCAAATTTTGATAACAAAATACAACTTTAAAATCATGATTCGAGGTTATATTGATTCAAATGTGAGTTTATTTGAGGTAGATTTGAGTATTGAATCGTATTATCAATTATTAAAATTCAACAAAAGTTGTTAAATCTGGATAAAAATTTATTCACCTGAACTTCATGCCAAAATGTCTGAAGCTTAGCCAAATATATGTCTTGACCTCATGATGCTAAAATGTCTGCATCAATTCTTGCCGTAAAAGTAAAGAGAGAAATTACAATCAATGTAGATGTTTAAGTATATTATAATTGCCAACTCGAAGGGGGTTTGTATGAATCCCTGACAGCTGGCTCCGGCCTTCTTATACGTAGTAGAAATTAAAGCCAATGTAGAGTGTAGACGTTTGAGATCCAAGTGTGGGTGTTAGAGAATCTATAAAATCAACTATTAACAAAGTTGTTCGTTTAAGATTAAGCAGAGACAGTAATAGGGCAGCTCTCCTTTGGCGTGTCAGCTAAAATGTGTGATAAACTGCATGCCAATAGAGAGTAGCCCTATCACTGTTTCACTTATACTAACTCGTCTTCCTCATATTTTCTGCTTCTGATTCATCACAAAAGAGCGCTTCCACGCTTTTATAGAGCACTCATTCTCAATTTAAGACACAGAATAAACCATTGGAGCATCAGCATATCCTGTGATTTTTATGCTATAGCCTGTGTTAGCTTTTTTTAGGGCCAGAAAATGGAAGTAACTTTCTTATCCCTTTACAATTCCATTTGGTGAAAGGTCCTTTTAAAAATATGTTTATCAGATTCCCCAGTTGCCTTCTCCATGAATTTGTAGGTGAAATGAAAAAAAAAGGTATGCAAAAGACCTTCAAACAGCATATCCTCCGTCATATTCTTTTTTCCATCTACATTATATTTCTAATTTAAAAAGAAATAAAACTATTTTTGACTGCGTTGCAGAAAATCATTTCCTTTAATTTTCGTAGCATATTAGTTTTGCATCACAATGATTAACTACTTTTTTTCCCCCTTCCATTTGACATATAACAGAAAAGAATGAAGTGGTGAGAAATATTTTCAGGTGCTTGAGCTGATTTTATAAATGATCAGTCATATATTTTATTAAAATTGTGGAAGATGATTTTATAAATAAATAATTATGTATTTGAATAAAAATATGTTGCTATTGCTTCTGAGTTAATACATTATACATGTGTTGAATGATCAACAAGTTGGGATGTGGAATCTAAGAGTATCGGAGTAAAATTATCAACATGGACACAAAAGACTCATCTGTTAAGGCAGAGGAAAAAGTAGACGAGGAAGAAAATGAGGCTGATTTAGTGGAGAAGCCTGAAAAATGTGAGCTCTCTCTCTATTTCTCATCATGTTTTAACACGGAGTAAGATCTACTAATAGAGGGAAGGGGAGATATCATAAGCATATTGCCTGCTATGTTACCATGTTAGAATTAGACTTGCAAAAATTAGATGGAAATTTCCCTGGTGGAAATGCCCTGGCTTAACGAGAGAGAAAAAGAAGATTATATAAACAAAATATTCGTGGAATTGAGAATGATTGATGTGTCAAACTTTATTTCATAAATGAATCAAGTATTTGTAGTTACACATAGAATGGCTAAGAATAAAACTACAAGTCTAATGTTACAACTGTAAAATGGTCTTTGAGCTGCAGCTGTACCAGTTTGTCTTTTCCGAATGAATGTTGAGCTGCCCAATATCATGTAACAGGGCTAGAGTCTTCTGGAGAAAACATTATTTCGAACCAATATTATAAACTTAACTAATTCAAACTCCAGAATAATTCCCCGAGTTTGTAATGTACATTTGAAACTCCAGAATTTTTTCAAGTACCTTTGGATAAGTCACTTCTTAACTTTTGATACATTTTCCTGATAGAAAATTGTGTAATCTGCTGAATCTCATCCATCCTGTAACCTGAATTTCCAAAGTGTTAATTTCCTAGCTTTGGAGATCTTTTGAACCGTTCAAGCGGCTTGTCTGAGATTTACAATCGAGTTGAATTCTAATTCATCAGAACTACGTATAGATCTTCAGTTAACAAAAATAATTTGAGGATTAAATACAAAAAATAGAATGTTATATCATTCATAACGCTATAACTGCTCTTTAAATTAAAATGTACATTTGAATATTTACATCTCACAGTCGCATTCAAATCAATTGGTGGGTTCACAACAAAATAAACAAGACTTAATATTTGGAATAACATGAGAACACAACGATTCACTACGAAAAGTAGAAAAATAGCTTCAAGACATCACACTGTATTAAGAGTGCCCGAAGGGCATGTAGATTAAGCAGAGACAGTAACAGGGCAGCTCTCCTTTGGCGTGTCAGCTGAAATATACAACTTCATGCCAATAGAGAGTAGCCCTATCACTGTTTCGCTTATAAATTCAAGAATATATTTTCATTCACCAACTCTCGTTTTTTTCCCTCTAGTTCATCAAAGCAGAGCCTCCCATGCTTTTATAGGCATTCCTTCTTAGCTTAAGAGACGGTATAAAGTATAAACCCTTGGAGAGAATCAGCATATGCTATGTGATTTTTGGTTCTAGTTGTGGTCTGCGGATATCTTCTTGGATTATGGGATTGCTTTTTCTAGGGTAAAAAAATGTGTAACTTTCTTATCCCTTACATTTTCATTTCCTGAAACCAACTCCTTTAAATATTTTCATCAGATTCCCTCAGGAAAAAGTTGCTGAAAGTTGATGCTGCATGATTTTATGCCTTTGAAGTGTGTGCCCTTTGCACTCAAGGAGTGAAATACAGCATATCCTTTTATCATATTCCTTATTTTTTCTCTTCTTCTTTTCTCTTTTACATTTCTATGTTACATTTTCTATTTGGTTTTGATTTTTAGGATTCCAGCTCTTTTAGAGGCTGCATGAAATGAAGAGTACTGCTTCCTTTGCCTGACAATTAGACATAATAAAAGTTCGAATAAGGTTCTTGTTGTGTTCTCTCGTAATAAAAGTTCGAAGTGTATCATCATTTGTGCCAGTTTACTCTTAACACATTTGAAGCTGCACAACTGCAGCAAGCGTATATCAACACAGTCCAATTCTGGATGTTATATAAGAAAAAAAAAGCACAAATTGAAAAACTCTTCTTTTCAAGAGACAAACAACTACCAAACTGAACATTCAAATTGCCTCACATCACTACTGCCTAAACACAATCTGGTAGACATTCTTGATGAAAACGCCTCCGTCCTTTTGGAATACGATATATTTTTAATTTATTATTAATTTTTGTTCATTGTTTTTCCTATATCTTTTTAATTACATAGGCATAGAAAAGGGGAAATGGAGTAGGATATAACATGGTGGGAATCGAATCATCACCAGCAATGTAAAAGTTCAAGTAGCCAACTAACTGAACTCAAGATCTCCGTGTTAGAAGTCTCCGCAGTGATTTGCTTCTCCAAATAATGAACGCCCTTATTCCAAACAGTGGCTTTTATAGTTTGGCTCTTGAAGTGTCAGACTCGACGACTTTGTTTATCAGCTACTCGAAATAGGTGGCTTTTATCAATTATAAACTACTTGACACCATTTAATTAATCCATAAGTAGGATATATATTCAGATTAACTATT
Organism: Solanum etuberosum; assembly: GCA_029582245.1. Taxonomy (NCBI): domain Eukaryota; kingdom Viridiplantae; phylum Streptophyta; class Magnoliopsida; order Solanales; family Solanaceae; genus Solanum; species Solanum etuberosum. The sequence goes on from JAJONR010001379.1 coordinate 24,179, forward strand.
TACAAGGATACTCTGATGATTCAACTTTCCAATTTAGAAGTTCACTTTCAAATAATATTGATATCGATATTGATATAGATATAAATATAGATGTGATGTAGGTATATGGGGCATAGGTTGGAGGAACAGACTTGCTGGTGCAAGAAACTAGCTAGGCTGGTCTTATCAGAAGCAGGCTGCAAGGAATTCAAGAAAAATACTAGAACATCACATTGAATCGCTTTGATATCGCACTATAATTTTCCCTAGATTCAACAATTTATATATATGTAATAATTAAAAACACATTTTTCCTATTTCTATAGGATTCAATTGAACCCCTTAGCTCTTGCCGCGTCTTATATATGTAAGTGCTGTTATCTCCTGTATTCAGATTAGCAAACCAGAAACAATTAAGATGAAAAGAAAAAGAAAAGAACTATCCGACTCCACAGAACCCACTGTGTGTCCTTAAGAAATTTAATCCCCTCAAGTACCCGAGGTTGTAGATTAATTCCTGCCAAGATAAAACGGATTAACCATTAAAGAAGTAGCGGTACCTCAAACTTCAATAATTTCAACGAACTCAAAATGACAGCAACGAATCACACACACAGACACGATCGATCAATTTTGTTTTGTAAGAAATGTATGCAAGAGAAGGAAATAATTCGATGCAGAAAAATGAGAGAAAACCTCTCTATTTATAGACAACAAAGGGTAAAGGTCACAACTCTTTGAAAAAAAAACAACCTTTCGGAAAGGTCACAACCCTTTGGAAAAGGCACAACCTTTCAAACGGTCATATCCCTTTAGAAAAGACACAACCTTTCAAACGGTCATATCCCTTTAGAAAAGACACAACCTTTCATAAAGGTCACAACCCTTCGACAAAGTCACAACCCTTCATTTCCTGTTCACACCTTTAAAACCCAACAATCCCCCACATGAATAGGGAATGACTATTGTTAAAACATATGCATGAAAAACTGTGTGATTCGTAAGTAAGGATTGATTGCATCTGGATAAGTGGGTTTTCCTTTGAACTTTCCATAGTGAACATATATCAGATATACTCGGTCAATCGATAGATTTGATATCTTTGAACCGTCTTCGCAAATCCTTAGCCACTATTACAAAAAATTCTCGTAGTATGACTGCATATCTACAAGAGATCAGGAATGTTGCAGATGAACTAACAACTACAACTGACTATGCACTATTATAACTTGCTGTAAAAATACTCAGTGGCTCAGGACCTGAGTATGATTCAATTTCCGCTGCTATTCAAGCGTGCGATGCACCTATCTCGTATGAAGACCTGTATAACAAGCTTCTCAACAGAGAACTCTTTCTTCACCATAAAGAGCCTCACCATGCAGCGCCGTCCATAACTGCTGCTATGGCGCAAAGGTCTTCCCCAACTAATTCTGCACCTCACAACCATAGGCGAAGCCAACCATGGCGTCCACAAAATTCTAGACAGCAACCTGCATCACCCACCCATTCAAATTGGCGTACACCTACGCCTCCTCAACCACATCGTCCAGTTTGCCAGTTATGTGGACGAATCGGGCATACTGCCAATGTATGTCGTTCCTGCTCTCATAACCACTTGGAAGCCAAGACACACTATGCTTCAATGCCTTGGATTGTTGATTCCGGAGCGTCACATCATGTGACTACTGACTCACAGCAACTTGAAAGTTCGGATGACTACAGGGACTGAGCAAATCACCATGGGTAACTGTAACAAAATTCCTGTAACTCACACTGGTAATATTCAGTTAAATGCTTTCAACAAAAAATTTCACCTTTCAAATACCCTCTGTGCCCCAGCTATTAAACGTAATCTTATATCTGTGTCTTCATTTTGTCAAGACAACCTGACTTCCATGGAATTTTTTCCATCTTCTTTTCTTGTGAAGGATTTGAACACGGGGGCAGTGTTGGCATGCGGCCAGAATAGAGATGGCCTTTATGAATGGCCCCTTGGAGGAGGCCAATGCAATCTGAGCTACCAAACAACTAAGGTGGAATCTCAAGAATCTTGGCATAGACGATTAGGACATCCAAATAAAAGAGTGCTTAAAACACTCCTGCATAAGTTTTCAATTCCTGTTTCTAATTTAGAAAAGTTTGATTATTGCAATTCTTGTTCTTCTAATAAAAGTCATTGGCTGCCTTTTTCTCAGAATACTTTACAGAGCACAAATCCTTTGCAAATTATTTTTACTGATCTCTGGGGTCCCTCACCAGTTTTGTCGATTGATAAAAAATTATATTTTGTAATTTTTGTTGATTAGTTTACGAAATATATTTGGCTTTATACGGTTAAAAATAAAAGTGAGGTTCAAACAATTTTTTCAAAATTTAAACCCCTTGTTGAAAACTATTTTCATACAAAAATCCTCTCGGTGTACACTGATGGGGGTGGTGAGTTTGAAGGCCTCAAGCCATTCCTTCATGTCAACGGCATTGAGCACCTTGTATCTCCCCCATATACACCCCAACGAGTAGCCATGGCTGAACGTAGACACCGCCACATTATTGAAACAGCCAAAACCATTTTACATCAAGCCCCTCCAATATTTTGGTCGTTTGCTTGTCAACAAGCCACATTCTTGATTAACAGATTGCCTACCCCAACTCTTAGTAATGATTCTCCATACCAACGGTTGTTTGGCGAAATTCCCAATTACCAAGTTATTCGAACCTTTGGCTGCCTTTGTTACCCATGGCTTAGGTCGTATACGAAACACAAATTAGATCCACGATATACTCCTTGTGTTTATCTAGGCTATTCTAATGTCCACCACAGTCATCAGTGTACTGATCCTATGTCTCAAAAAATATACATTTCCCGAGATGTTATCTTTTATGAAAATAAATTTCCCTTTTCTGATATGTTTCCTCCATTAAGAAAAAAAACTTTTACCTTTACAATGGGATATTCTGCCAAAAGAATCACATGGCTCCACTCCTGCACATGTGCCACCAACAGATCATGAGATTCCACCACCAATCCAGGTTGCTACATGATTGCAAAAGGCTTCTTCTGTGGATCCATCTTCAACTCCATCTCTTGAGGTAGTGCCACCTTCCACTAGTGTCTCAGACTCCTCCGTGCAACACTTTGTTGCTCCAGATTGTTCTATTCCCACTCCACATATATCTCCACCCCTACTCCAATATAAACGCCAAAACCGGCAAGCACACATCCCACCCGCAGCACCTCCTTTACCTGATGTAGATACAGTCCCAACCCAGGTTCAATACCCACCTCCTAACCCATCTTCCAGTATCAATCCATCATCTACCACAACCATATCATCTACCCAACCACCCACTGTTCATCGACCTATCACGCGTTCTCAGAATAGTATCACTACCCCAAAGAAAGTATTTGATTATCTTGCCATTGCCTCTCATGAATCACTTCCCACCACTTATAACCAAGCCCAAAAGAGTGCATACTGGAGAGAAGCTATGAAACTTGAGTTTGATGCCTTAATGACCAATCTGACCTGGGAGCTCGTACCACTATGCACTTCACACAATGTGGTTGACTGCAAATGGCTTTATCGTATCAAAACCAAACCAGATGGAAGTGTAGATAGGTATAAAGCTCGGTTGGTTGCAAAAGGTTTTACTCAAAGTCCGGGTGTAGATTATCACTCTACTTTCAACCCAGTCATTAAACCTGTTACTGTTAGGTTGGTTTTATCGCTTGCAGTTTAGTATAATTGGCCCTTGCACCAGTTGGATGTGAACAATGCATTTCTTCAAGGTCACCTTAATGAAGATGTCTATATGTGCCAACCTCCTGGGTATGTTCATCTTGATTTTCCTCATTGTGTGTGCAAACTAAAGAAAGCAATTTACGGCCTGAAGCAGGCTCCTCGCGCTTGGTATTCTTAGTTAAAGCAGGTCCTCATCCAAATGGGATTTCAAAAATCCAATTCTGATTCCTCCCTTTTTATACGTCATCACAGTAGAACGCTGGTTTACATTCTTGTATACGTTGATGACATTATTATTACTGGTTCCAATTCTGATGTTATTCAACAGGCTATTCGAGTTCTTTCATCCCGATTCTCTAGAGAATCTGGGACAACTACACTACTTCTTAGGTGTTGAGGTTCTTCAAACCCAAGCTGGAATCATTCTTTCTCAAGCCAAGTATGTTTCTGATCTTCTAGCTGCCCATAATATGTCTGACTGTAAACCTGTTCACATACCCATGAGTTCCTCTACTTTTCTATCTCTTAAGGATGGTACACCTTCCTTGGATGCCACCTTGTATCGTCAAGCTGTTGGTAAGCTTCAATACTTGTCATTTACCAGACCAGACATAAGCTTTGCCGTCAATAAGTTGTCTCAATTTATGCATGCTCCTACACAAACACACTGGTCTTCTGTTAAACGGCTTCTGCGCTATCTCCAACATACCGAGAATTACGGTTTACAGATAACGCGCAACACATCTCCTGGGATGTTTATGTATTCTGATGCGGATTGGGCAGGTGACATTAATGATAGGACTTCTACTTCTGGATATATTCTTTATTTTGGTCAAAATCCCATTAGCTGGTCTTCCAAGAAGCAACGTACTATAGCTCGTTCTTCTACTGAAGCAGAGTACCGTGCTGTCGCTTCTGCTCTTACTGAAGTCAATTGGGTTCAAAAACTTCTTGCAGAACTACATGTCCAGCTGCCTGAACCACCACTAATCTATTGTGATAATGTTGGTGCCACTTATCTCTGTCAAAATCCTGTCTTGCATAGCAGGATGAAGCACATCGAAGTTGATCTTCACTTTGTTAGAGATCAAGTGCAGAAGAACCACGTGCGCATTCAACATCTACATGCTGCGGATCAGCTTGCAGACACACTTACAAAGCCTTTGTCTCGTCTGCTCTTTCACAAACATCTACCCAAGTTTAAGGTTGTTGATTTAACCTTCAACTTGCGGGGCGTATTGGCGCATCTTCCCTATAATAGTGCATAGTCAGTTGTAGTTGTTAGTTAGTTATTTACTGCTTATAGATTTAATACTACACGTTCATTATTAAGAGTCCACTAGGATTACACCTCCTATAGTATAGGAGTTGTTGTTGGTCTTTACTTGTATTTAAAAAGTTTCTCTGCTCATTGTTAAGATATAATAAATTTCATCGTTTTACATCCTGAATCTTTAAGTAGGACATTCAACATTTCCTTTAAAGTTCAGTTTTTTCCTGTCAACAATTTCATTCGATTGAGGTGAGTATGTGCAGTAATTTGATGGATGATTCCATTTTCTAAATATATTTTTACAAAAGAAAATTCATATTCTCCACATCTACCACTTCTAATCATGACAATGATTTTCAACTTCAGTTTTATATTGCCTAGATGTTTCTATCGCTTCATCCTTACCATTCAGTAAATAGACATAATAATATCTAGTGCAATTGTCAATAAAATTTATGAAACACTTTTTCCCACCACGAGATGGTGTTGACTTCATATCACAAATGTCGGTGTAAATCAATTCTAAGGGATTAAATTCCTTTCAACAAATTTATAAGTATGCCTAACATACTTAGATTAACACATACTTGACATTTTGATTTATTGCACTAGAAGTTAGGCAAAACTTCTAAGTTGATCAGTTTTTGCAAGGTTTTGTAATTGACATGTTCCAAGTGTTCATGTCACAAGCAGTTTGATTCAAGCAAGTAAAAACAACCAGAAATACTGAGTTTGAAAAGACCTTCTGTGAGGTAACTTTTTCCTACAAATATTATGTTCTTTACTTTTTATAACTTTGTCAAATACAAACATTGTTTTAGAGTAAGCACCTTGCCAGATGTCCTTTTCAGAAGGACCTTTCCATAACATTCAATTTGTTATAGAATTACTCATGACCATAGTCTCATCGGTCCAATAAGGGAAATATGACCCAAATGTTTGTTTTACAACACAACCATAACAGATCACTTTTCACCAATATTCATGTCTATACAAATAAATTTATTTTAATAGACATATCTTTTCATGAAAAATCACAATATTTTAAGTGACATTTTTCATCAAAGAATACAATTCTTTTGAACGAGTGATATAATTTTGTGGTTTTATACTAGTCATATCATATACTAGTAAAGAGGGACTCAACAACCACAATATCAAATATACTCCAAGAATTTTGTGGGTCTAACATAATACAAGAATGTCATTAAATTTCATATCTTGTACTTTCAAATTTAAATTAGATAGTAAGTCTAATTTTGTCTTTATCACAAGTAAAGAACCCCCAACATTTCAAATATGTTCTCAAAAATATTTTTCAAGTATTTGAAATTATTTTCCACATATTTTTCTCATGCTTTCAAATTGTATGCCATCAAAATACACATTGGCAACACAAAGCCTTCTTTTGGAGATTTAATCCATAGAAACACCCATTGCAGGCACAAAAATCACTAATTTTATGTCACTAGTGTTTTTTTTCCCTTTCTGTAATAATTAGACAGACCACTTAGTATTTAGAATACTAACAATAAAGATTCAATCTTTATACAACTTGTTTCTAGTTTAACGATGAAGTTTTTATATTCTTCTAATCGTTAACCGAATGAACCTTGAATTCTGATGAAGTTTTATATTCTTCGAATCAGTTTCACATTCAGACAGAGTAGTAAACAAAAAAGGTTTTAATCTCCAGAAACCTCAAATACAACACTGTTTCTAGCTAACGATGAAGATTTTATTTTTTTCAAATCATTTAGCCTTAATATTCCTGACGAAGATTTTGTACTCTTCAAGTCAGAATATTCATTCAAACAGAGTATTTAACAGATTGGTGAAGTTTCTATATTCTTCAAACCAATGCACAATCTGATTTGTTCGTGAAGTACTTATATTCTTCAAACCAAAGGACTAAAAAATCAGAGCATTTTAGTTTTCAAAAGTCAGACACAATCAATTTTCACATGGAGTAGAAAACTACAAAAGTTATTTTTCTCTCCTCTAAACAGAATACATATTAATAGTAATAAATATATATTCTGAGATCATCACATAATGACCATCTATCCTAACATTTATGAAATAAATCTCATAATTTATAAAGGATAGAAAAAATAATAATCAATGGAAATAAAGATAAAACCTGATTTTTACCCCCATTGAATCATATTCTATTTGTCAGCAATGATTCCATGCAAGTCACTTTTCTTGCTAATTTTTTTTCCTTTCTTTCCCAGTTTCCATCATATTCCAATTTTCCTCAGAAGACATTGAATTTCAACTAGAAACTAAACCCATGTTCAAATATTGTTAGGAGACAACATCTGTTCATTTACTTCTTCTCATAGTTATATAAAATCAAGAATATAGGAAAAAAAAATTAAAGTGCATATCTTAACCTTTATGCACAAAATAACTTTTCTTATTGAAAAGAAAACGGAAGGGGTGCAATGCTTCAATGCACTTGGGAAGAAAATAAAAATAATCTTACCGATCCAAGGAAAACTTACTACAGAAAATATACTCAAACATGTTAAAGTAGTACTAATTCATCCCAAATCTCTTTTATCATATGATATAATAATTCTCTTTTTCTTTTTTCTTTTCCCACAAAAAGAACACAAAAATTAAAGTAATTTCTTTACCACAGAAAATACCAACAATTTCAATTTCTTAAGCTTATTATCTCCTATATTCAGATTAGCAAACCAAAAACAATTAAGATGAAAAGAAAAAGAAAAGAACCATCCGAGTCCACAAAACCCACTGTGTGTCCTTAAGAAATTTAATCCCCTCAAGTACCCGAGGCTGTAGATTAATTCCTCCCAAGATAAAACGGATTAACCATTAAAGAAGTAGCGGTACCTCAAACTTCAATAATTTCAACGAACTCAAAATGACAGCAACGAATCACACACACAGACACGATCGATCGATTTTGTTTTGTAAGAAATTTATGCAAGAGAAGGGAAGAATTCGATGCATAAAAATGAGAGAAAACCTCTCTATTTATAGCCAACAAAGGGTAAAGGTCACAACTTTTTGGAAAAAAGACAACCTTTCAGAAAGGTCACAAACCTTTGGAAAGGCACAACCTTTCAAACGGTCAGATCACTTTAGAAAAGACACAACCTTTCAAACGGTCATATCCCTTTACAAAAGACACAACCTTTCATAAAGGCCGCAACCCTTCGACAAAGTCACAACCCTTCATTTCCTGTTCACACCTTTAAAACCCAACAAGTGCAACACAACTATATGGGGCAGAAATTCTGCATGAGAATCTTGCCGGTGGAAAAAACAAACTAGGATGGTATCATATGAAAGTATTCTTATGTAATATCGATCCAGACTTGGACGCCAATTGTCCAGCTTCATCATACTTGAATGTCTTAAGTTGTAAGGACTGTTTTTTGTTGCACACAAATTCACTAAATTAATACCATACCACACGTGTTGAAAGGTGCAAAATGATTTTAAACTGCCACAGATAGTTAATTAGTTCGGGTTAGCGTGATATGCAAACTGGAACAAATGACGATACTTTTGAGTAATATGAGAGAACTCAAAAGGCACCATCCTACTTTTATTTTGTCCTACACTTTTGCTAAATCAATTCTGTTTTGCAACTTCTGAAAGACTTGGGATCTGAAAAATTTACTAGCCTAATGAAGTGAGACTGGCACTAGGAAATCGAAAAGCCACACGAAAGCAAAAACGACCCTACATATAACATAGAAATGTCGATATGGACAAAGGAAGAGGAAAATAACCAAGGATATGCTGTAAAAGAGTCAAAGTGACACACTTCAGAGTCACAAAAAATACCTAATTAAGTGATACTAGCATTCAAAAACCGAAAAGCCACAAAATGAAATGGTAAAAGGGATATGAAAGTTCCCCATTTTCTGACCCTAGAAAAAGCAAGAAGGCACAAAAAGGGCAGGATATGCTGATTTTCCATGGGTTTATACCGTTTTTGAAACTGAGAAGGAATGATCTATATAAGCTTGGAAGGCTCTGCTGTGATGAAACCGAAGCAGAAAAATGTGAAAAAAAGAGTGTTGGTGAATAATATATTCTTGAATTTATAAGGAAAACAGTAGTAGGACTACTCTCTATTGGCATGCAGTGATATATTTAAGCTTACATGCCAAAGCAGAGCTGCCCTGTTACTATCTCTGCTTAGAGTATTTCTGATGCAATACATACTGTATCGGCCACTGGTAGGTCACTATGTTCTTCTCTAACAAGAAGAAACAGTGGTAGGGATACTCTCTATTGGCATGTGGTTATTTATAACTCTGATGCAAAAGTTGTTTACATACTCTATCCACCACTGCTGAGTTAGTATGTTCTTCTCTAAAACCTGAAACTAAATTTCAAGCTGGGTGGCATGATGTACTTGATGCTACTATATATCTGTTGATCACAACGTAGATTGCAAGAAGGCATATTTTGAATATTCCTAATCTGCAATATATTCTTTTACTCCATGATAGATCCAAACTGTAAAAGACTCCTATGGTATACAAATTTTCCAGTAATGGTTCCTGGATGGTGTTGTACTAATCCTTGATTTTATTTTATTTTGATTTTTGCAACACTGATTGACAGAGCATTGTCAGTCTTGACACAAACTAGGGGGTTTTCACATAAATCACAGATTATTGTGGATTATATATACAGATATAAATGGTATACATGAGATATATGGAAATACAATTGATATACACTGATATAGCTTATAAACACCATAAATGGAGTCATGTGGCTAGAGGCCCCTGAGTTAAAGATTCAAGTATCTACCCCTAATTGCAATGATGAACATGCATGAAAAAACACAAATTTAAGTACAAAAAATATAATTAAACCTGCAAAATGAGCATAAGCAGAAATCTCTCCAAAAGAAACATCATTATTGAACCTAGGAGAGATTTGATTATTTGGAAGGAAGAGACATGAGATATTCCTATTGCTTCTGAGTAAATTCATGTGCTGAATGATCAACAAGTTGGGATGCGGAAGTTAAGAGATTGTAGTAAAATTATCAATTTGGACACAAACGACTGGATCTTTTGGTCTTAATGAAATTGAAGACAGAGGAAAATGGATGAACTTATAACACTTCTTAAAAGTGTGTCTTGACTTCTTGCAATATTTGCAAGAGACAAAAGGACATGCTTCGTTGCCTCAAATTAGACTCTTTGAGTAAAACTTCTTCGGCACCAGAAGGAGCAGACAAGGAAGAAAATGAGGCTGATTTAGTGGAGAAGCCTGAAAAATGTGAGTTCTCTCTCTATTTCTTGTCATGTTTTAACACAGAGTAAGATCTACTAATAGAGGGAAGGGGCGATATCACAAGTATATTGCTCTTAAATGTGGAGTAGAAAATTTTCAACCAAGTTAGAAACCAAAACAACTTCAGTTTTTCTACAAACTTGGGCAAGGGGCCACAAGAGCATATGACCCCTAAATAATGAATGTTCATCTCATCCCAAATGCTTCACAGTCTAGTGAAATATGAGACAATTTTTGAAGTTCTCTTGGAAATGAAACTAATTTCATTTGAAATTGAATGAACTTAGACCTATTTAATTGCCCAAACTCTCTCATTAATGTCCAACAAAATTTCCCTATTAGTGTCATATACCCTAAAACACTAGTAGAAAATTAGAAATGTTCCTAGATAAGGAGCTAGTGATCCAAGCAATCTTCATATCATTGAACCTTTTCCAGTAAGGGTAATAAGGGGAATCTTCAACTTAGAATAAATGCTAAGATCAGTCATCATGGCCGAATAATACATTATTATGAACACCTTAAATATCACCGTAAATCCATTGTGAAACCTTTGAATCAGAAGTAGAATAGAGTAAACCCCTGCTGAATCAGAAATTGTCCCTATCCATATATGTTATTTGAAAATCAATCAAAGTACAAAATCTAGCTTTGAGGATATGATGCTCTAATGAGAGGAACAAGTATAGTTCATTTGCCTGCTATGTTACCATATTAGAATTAGACTTGCAAAAATTAGATGGAAATTTCCTTGGTGGAAATGCCCCGGCTTAACGAGAGAGAAAAAGAAGATTATATAAACAAAATATTCGTGGAGTTGAGAATGATTGATGTATCAAACTTTATTTCATAAATGAATCAAGCATTTGTAGTTACACATAAAATGGCTAAGAATAAAACTACAAGTCTAATGTTACAACTGTAAAATGGTCTTTGAGCTGCAGCTGAACCAGTTGGCCTTTTCCGAATAACTGTTGAGCTGCCCAATATCATGATTAACAGGGCTAGAGTCTTCTGGAGAAGACATTATTTCGAACCAATATTATAAACTTAACTAATTCAAACTTCCGAATAATTCCCGAGTTTGAAATGTACATTTGAAACTTTTGAAATTATTCAAGTACCTTTGGATAAGTCACTTAGTAACTTTTGATACATTTTCATGATAGAAAATTGTGTAATCTGCTGAATCTCATCCATCCTGTAACCTGAATTCCCAAAGTGTTAATTTCTTAGCTTTGGAAATATTTTGAACCATCCAAGCAGCTTGTCTGAGATTAACAAGACTTGATATTTGGAATAACATGAGAACAAAACGACTCACTATGGATAACTATTTAACTAATGCTTTGTAATTTAATTTGAAAATTAGAATGTAATAACATTCATCATGCTTTGTGATTTGATTTGAAAATCAATGTAGACGTAGAAGAAAGTAGAAAAATACCTTCAAGACATCACACTGTATTAAGAGTGCCCGAAGGGCATGTAGATTAAGTAGAGACAGTAACAGGGCATCTCTCCTTTGGCGTGTCAGCTGAAATATACAATTGCATGCCAATAGAGAGTAGCCCTATCACTGTTTCGCTTATAAATTCAAGGATAGATTTTCATTCACCAACTCTCGTTTTCTTCTTCCTCTGGTTCACCACAACAGAGCCTTCAATGCTTTTATAGGCATTCCTTCTCAGTTTAAGAGACGGTATAACCCCTTGGAGAGAATCGGCATATCCTATGTGATTTTGGTTCTAGTTGTGGTCTGTGGATATCTTCTTGCTTTATGGAATTGCTTTTTCTAGAGTTAAAAAATGTGGTAAGTTTCTTATCCTTTTCAATTTCATTTCCTGAAAGCAACTCCTTTAAAAATATTTTCATCAGATTCCCTCAGGAAAAAGTTGCTGAAAGTTGATGCTGCATGATTTTATGCCTTTGAAGTGTGTGCCATTTGACTCGAGGAGCTTCAAACAGCATATCCTTTTGTCATATTCCTTATTTTTTCTATTCTTCCTTTCTCTTTTACATTTCTATGTTACGTTTTCTATTTGGTTTTGATTTTTGTTACTCATGCGGCTTTTCGATTTCCCTAATTCCACTCTTGCTTATGTTATGGGATTTTTAGGATTCCAACTCTTTTAGAGGCCAGGAAATGAAGAGTACTGCTTCCTTTGCCTGACAGTTAGACATAATAGAAGTCCGAATAAGGTGCTTGTTGAGTTCTCTCATAATAAAAGTTTGAAGTGTGTCATCATTTGAGCCAGTCAACTCTTAAGACAGTTGAAGCTGAACAACTGCAGCAACATATATCAATACAGTCAAATTCTGGATGCTATATAATAAGACAAGTAAAAATTGAAACAGACTTCTTTTCGAGAGACAAACAACTACCAATTAACCAGTTAAGTTTCTTCCACCAGCGCCAAAAGTCTCTCATGCCAAATGACAGTTATAAAATATTATCACATTTTACTACATAATACTCCTCTGTCATTTAGGGGGAAAAAAGAATTAGAGCAACTTCCTATTTGAAACAGACTTAAAAAAACTAAGACATATGAATTGAAATAGACTGAGTAATATATAAACAAAAGTTGATCGTTTTTATGAACTAGTTTCTCGACACCTGCAATGCCCTTGTATCTCGAGTAATGTAGTACACAATTTTGTATCAATTAGTAATTATTTTGAAAAAATAAAGTACAGTTTTTGTGAATAATTAATGTGAATTGTCTTATGATAACTTGTTTGTCGAGATAAAGATGACTCTAAGCCTACAAAACTAAACAATCAAATTGCCTCACATAACTACTGCATAAACATAATATGGTAGACATTCATGATGAAAACGCCTTTGTCCTTTTAGAATACTATATTTTTTTAATTAATGAGTTATTTTTTGTCAATTGTTTTTCCTATATCTTTTTTATCACATAGGGGTAGAGAAAGGGAAATGAGGTATGCATTACAAGGTGGGAATCAAATCCTCATCAGCAATATAAAGCTCAGATAGCCAATTAACTGAACTTAAGATCTCTGTTTTAGAATACTATATTAATGTCTTTGTAGTGATTTGCTTCTCCAAACAATGAACACCCTTATTCCAAACAGTGGCTTTTATAGTTTGGCTCTTGAAGTGTCTTACTCGACGACTTTGTTTATCAACTGCTGGAAATAGGTGGCTTTTATCAATTATTACTTGATATTCAGCTGATTCAACTTTCCAATTTAGAAGTTTACATTGATATCGATATTGATATATATATATATAGACATGATGTAGGTACATGGGGCATAGGTTTGAGGGACAAACTTCTTAATAAAGAGAAGTTGGGGACATAGTAAACCTCCTACTATAAGAGCGATTCCCTGGGACCGGAAGGGGAAAGATTGAATCTTGAAAGACTGAGCCCCCGGCTAGCTAGCTGGTGCAAGAAATTCTAGGATGGTATTATATGAATGTATTCTTATGTAACATTGATCCAGACTTGGACGCTAATTGTCCAGCTTCATTATACTTGAATGTCTTAAGTTGTAAGGACTGTTTTTTGTTGCATACAAATTCGTAAATTAATACCATAACCATATGTGTTGAAAGGTGCAAACAGATTTTGAACTTCCACAGAAAGTTAATTAGTTCGGGTTAGCGTGATATGCAAACTGGAACAAATGTCGACACTTTTGAGTAATATGAGAGAACTCAAAAAGCGCCATCGAACTTTTATTTTGTCGTCCTACACTTTTGCTAAATCAATTTTGTTTCCCAACTTCTGAAAGACTTGGGATCTGAAAAATTTACTAGCCCAACACTAGGAAATAGAAAAGCCACGCAAAGCCAAAAACGACCCTACATAGAAATGTCGATGTGGACAAAAGGAGAGGAAAATGAGGAATATGTTGTAAAAGAGTCAAGTGACACACTTCATATAGTCACAAAAAGTACCTAATAAATTGAGACTAGCATTTGGAAACTGAAAAGCCACAAAATGAAATGGTAAAAGGGATAAGAAAGTTCCCTATTTTCTGACCATAGAAAAAGCAAGAAGAAATAAAAATGGCAGGATATGCTGATTCTCCATGGGTTTATACCGTCTCTTAAACAGAGAAAGAATGATCTATATAAGCTTGGAAGGCTCTGCTGTGATGAAACAGAAGCAGAAAAATGAGAAAAAAGAGAGTTGGTGAATAAAAATGTATTTTTGAATTTATAAGGGAAACAGTGGTAGGGCTACTCTCTATTGGCATGCACTTATATATTTAAGCTAACATGCCAAAGGAGAGCTGCCCTGTTACTGTCTCTGCTTAATGTTATTCTGATGGAACATCTGTTGAACACACTGTTTACATACTGTATCCGCCACTATATATCTGTTGATCACAACGTAGATTGCAAGAAGGCATATTTTGAATAATCCTAATCTGCAATGTATTCTTTTACTCCATGATAGATCCAAACTTTAAAAGACTCCTATGGTATACTAATTTTCCAGTAAAAGGTTCCTGGATGGTGTTGTACTAGTCCTTGATTTTTTTTATTTTTTTATTTTTGCAACACTGATTGACAGAGCAGTGTCAATCTTGACATAAATCAGGGGGTGTTTCACATAAATCACAGATTATCGTGGATTATACATACAGATATAAGTGGTATACATGAGATATATGGAAATACAATGTGATATACACTGATATAGCTTATAAACACCACAAATGGAGTCATGTGGCTAGCGGCCCCTGAGTCAAAGATTCAAGTATCTACCCCTAATTGCAATGATGCACATGCATGAAAAAAACACAAAATTAACTACAAAAAATATAATTAGACCTGCAAAATGAGCATAGTCAGAAATCTCTCCAAAAGAAACATCATTATTGACCCTAGGAGAGATTTGATTATTTGGAAGGAAGAGACATGAGATATTCCTATTGCTTCTGAGTAAATTCATGTGCTGAATGATAAACAAATTGGGATGTGGAAGCTAAGAGTATTGGAGAAAAAATATCAACATGGACACAAAAGACTGGATCTTTTGGTCTTAATGAAATTGAAGACAGAGGAAAATGACACTTCTTAAAAGTGTGTCCCGACTTCTTGCAATTTTTGCAAGAGACAAAAGGACATGCTTCGTTGCCATGTTTTAACACAGAAGGAGCAGAAGGAGTAAAACTTCTTCGGAACCTGAAGGAGCAGACGAGAAAGAAAATGAGGCTGATTTAGTGGAGAAGCCTGAAAAATGTGAGTTCTCTCACTATTTCTTGTCATGTTTTAACACAGAGTAAGATCTACTAATAGAGGGAAGGGGAGATATCATAAGTATATTGCTCATAAATGTGGAGTAGAAATTATTCAACCAAGTTAGGAACCAAAACAACTTCAGTTCTCCTAGAAACTTGGGCAAGGGCCCACAAGAGCATATGACCCCTAAATAATGAATGTTCATCTCATCCCAAATGCTTCACAGTCTAGTGAAATATGAGGCAATTTTTGAAGTTCTCTCGGAAATGAAACTAATGTCATTTGATATTGAATGAACTTAGACCTACTTGATTGCCCAAAATCTCTCATTAATGTCCAACAAAGTTTCCCTATTAGTGTCATATACCCTAGAACACTAGTAGAAATGTTCCTAGATAAGGAGTTAGTGATCCAAGCAATCGTCATATTGTGGAAATTCCCAGGCTTAACGAGAGTGAAAAAGGAGATTATGGAAACAAAATATTCGTGGAATTGAGAATGATTGATGTATCAAGCTTTATTTCATAAATGAATCAAGTATTTGTAGTTACACATGGAATGGCTAAGAATAAAACTACAAGTCTAATGTTACAACTGTAAAATGGTCTTTGAGCTGCAGCTGAACCAGTTGGTCTTTTCCGAATCAATGTTGAGCTGCCCAATATCATGATTAACAGGATAGAGTCGTCTGGAGAAAACATTATTTCGAACCAATATTATAAACTTAACTAATTCAAACTCCAGAATAATTCCCCGAGTTTGAAATGTACATTTGAAACTTCGGAAATTTTTCAAGTACCTTTGGATAAGTCACTTTGTAAGTACTTTTGATACATTTTCCTGATAGAAAATTGTGTAATCTGCTGAACCTCATCCATCCTGTAACCTGAATTTCCAAAATGTTAATTTCCTAGCTTTGGAAATCTTTTGAACCATCCAAGCAGCTTGTCTGAGATTTACAATCGAGTTGAATTCTTATTCATCAGAACTATGTAGTTAACAAAAATGTACAATTGAATACATCTCACAGTCGCATTCAAATTATCAATTGGTGGGTTCACAATTAAGTAAACAAGACTTAATATTTGGAATAACATGAGAACACAACGGCTCACTACGAAAAGTAGAAAAATACCTTCAAAACATCACACTGTATATATTAAAAGTGCTCGAGGGCATGTACATTAAGCAGAGACAGTAACAGGGAAGCTTTCCTTTGGCGTGTCAGCTGAAATATAAAACTTCATGCCAATAGAGAGTAGTCTTATCACTGTTTCGCTTATAAATTCAAGAATATATTTTCATTCACTGAATCTCTTTATTTCTTCCTCTGGTTCATCACAGCAGAGCCTTCAATGCATTTATAGGCATTCCTTCTCAGTTTAAGAGACGGTATAAACCTTTGGAGAGAATCAACATATCCTATATGATTTTTGGTCCTAGTTGTGGTTTGCGGATATCTTCTTGCATTTTGGGATTGCTTTTTCTATGGTAAAAAATGTGTAACTTTCTTATCCCTCCACAATTTTATTTCATGAAAGCAACTCCTTTAAAAATATTTTCATCAGATTCCTTAGGGAAAAGTTGCTGAAAGTTGATGCTGCATGATTTTATGCCTTTGAAGTGTGTGCTATTTGACTCAAGGAGCTTCAAATAGCATATCCTTTTATCATATTCCTTATTTTTTCTGTTCTCCTTTTCTCTTTACATTTCTATGTTACGTTTTCTATTTGGTTTTGATTTTTGTTATTCATGCGGCATTTCGATTTCCCTAATTCCACTCTTGCTTATGTTATGTAATTTTTAGGATTCCAGCTCTTTTAGAGGCCATGAAATGAAGAGTACTCTTGAGACATTTATGCCAGTTTACTCTTAAGACATTTGAGCTGAGCAACTGCAGCAGCATATATCAACACAGTCCAATTCTGGATGCTATCCAAGACAACAAGCACATATTGAAAAAACTTTTTTTCGAGAGACAAACAACTACCAAACTGAACAATCGAATTGCCTCACATCACTACTGCCTAAACATAATGTGTTAGACAGTCTTGATGAAAACGCCTTTTTCCTTTTAAAATATTATATTTTTATAATTTATTATTTTTTGTCCATTGTTTTTCCTATATCTTTTTTTGCTTTTTATTACACAGGGGTAGAGAAGGGAAATGGGGTAGGATATTACAGGGTGGGAATCGAATCATCACCAGCAATGTAAAAGTTCAAGTAGCCAACTAACTGAACTTAAGATCTCCGTTTTAGAAGTCTCTGCAGTGATTTGCTTCTCCAAACAATGAACGCCCTTATTCCAAACAGTGGCTTTTACAGTTTGGCTCTTGAAGTGTCTGACTCGACGACTTTGTTTATCAACTGCCGGAAATAGGTGGCTTTTATCAATTATACACTACTTGACACCATTTAATTAATCTATAAGTATGATATATATTCAGATTAACTATTTAGAAGGATATTCAGGTGATTCAACTTTCCAATTTAGAAGTTCACTTTCAAATAATATTGATATCGATATTGATATGGATATAAATATAGATGTGATGTGGGTATATGGGGCATAGGTTTGAGGGACATATTTGCTGGAGCTAGAAACTAGGATGGCATTATATGAATGCATTCTTATGTAACATTGATCCAGACTTGGACGCCAATTGTCCAACTTCATTATACTTGAATGTCTTAAGTCGTAAGGACTGTTTTTTGTTGCACACAAATCCGCTAAATTGATACCATACCGTAAAGGTGCAAAATACTTTTAAACTAGCACATATAGTTAATTAGTTCGGGTTAGCGTGATATGCAAACTGGAACAAATGACGACACTTTTGAGTAATATGAGAGAACTCAAAAAGCACCATCCAACTTTTATTTTGTCGTCCCACACTTTTGCTAAATCAATTCTGTTTTGCAACTTCTGAAAGGCTTGAGATCAGAAAAATTTACCAGCCTAATTAAGTGAGACTGGCACAAGGAAATCGAAAAGCCACACGAAACCAAAAACGACCCTACATAGAAATGTCGATATGGACAAAAGAAGAGGAAATAAAGGAATATGACCAAGGATATGCTGTAAAAGAGTCAAGTGACACACTTCATAGTCACAAAAGACAACTAGTTAAGTTATACTAGCATTCAGAAAACCGAAAAGCCACAAAATGAAATGGTAAAAGGGATACAAAAGTTCCCCATTTTCTGACCCTAGAAAAAGCAAGAAGACATAAAAATGGAAGGATATGCTGATTCTCCATGGGTTTATACCGTCTCTTAAATTGAGAAGGAATGATCTATATAAGCTTGGAGGGCTCTGCTGTGATGAAACAGAAGCAGAAAAATGAGAAAAAAGAGAGTTGGTGAATAAAAATGTATTCGTGAATTTATAAGGGAAACAATGGTAGGGCTACTCTCTATTGGCATGCACTTATATATTTAAGCTGACATGCCAAAGGAGAGCTGCCCTGTTACTGTCTCTGCTTAATGTTATGCTGATGCAACAGCCGTTGAACCCACTATTTACATACTGTATCCGCCACTTGTAAGTCACTATGTTCTTCTCTAACAAGAAGAAACAGTGATAGAGATACTCTCTATTGATATGCGGTTATTGATTCATCATATATTTCAAATGAAATGCCAAAGGAGAGTTGCGTGGTTACTGTTTCTGCTTAATGTTATATCTCTGATGCAAAAGTTGCTTACATACTCTATCCACCGCTGCTGAGTTAATATGTTCTTCTCTAAAACCTGAAACTAAATTTCAAGCAGGGTGGCACGATCTACTTGTTGCTATTATATATCTGTTGACCACAATGTAGATTGCAAGAAGGCATATTTTGAATATTCCTAATCTGCAATATATTCTTTTACTCCATGATAGATCGAAACTTTAAAAGATTCATATGGTATACTAATTTTTCAGTAAAGGTTCCTGGATGGTGTTGTACTAATCCTTGATTTCTTTTTTGCAACACTGATTGACAAAGCATTGTCAGTCTTGAGAAAAATTAGGGGGTGATTATCGCTAACTCATCAATGTGTTTTATGATGCATAGTCACTGCAGTACTATGCTTTTTTTGATGATTTGACAAACTTGTCGAGGGACGAGATGAGGGACCAAATACGCACCAGGCTGATCTGTTGTATGATTTAAATGCTCATTCATGGGGAACTATCTTTCAGAGGATCTTATATCATAGGGGAATTAATGAGGGACAAGGTAAGCATCAGAACAATATGTACGAGCCAACTCTCACAGTTGTCACTGTTGTAGTCTTGTAGAAATGCAGCACTGCAGAAAAGTTGTTGTTGTCCCCCTCTCTTGTTAAAATGTCCAAGTTTTCACTTCTCTCATCGTCCATATGTATTAACATACCAAGAGATGAGTACCCAAGTTTGGTGAAATCAAAATATTCAAATTCTCTCTGCAAAGTCACCAAGGTGCTCCAACAAGACAAAGCTCCAACAACCGAAGAACCTGTTCCTTACAACTGATATCATTAAGTTCTAGGTTGTTGAGTCTTTATAGTTTGCTCTTGTGAAAAAGTTAAATTTTTTTTTGAATATGATAGGTTGTTCTAGTAATGTTTCTAGAATAGTCTAGGATAGTATCTAGGATAATTATCTTAAAGAAATATCTAGATATCTAGAAGATAAAGTTCACTAGAATTTTCTTTGTAGATGTATCTATAAGAATTTCTAGAACCATCCATGAACAAGTATAAATAGAGGATGGTCTTGTACATTTGTATATAAACCAAAACCCAAAACCTAAATCTAAGAGTCTTCTTCCGTTACAAAGTTCTTCTTTCCAAATTCTTCTTTTTACCTTCTAGCTTCCTCTTCTTATGTTGAATCTTCCGATCTTAGTTGATGATCTTGGGCTAGCAGCAGATTTTTCTAATCATACTTTTCTTCTGCTATTCTCTACATGGTATCAGAGCCATAGTCATCCGTTGACTTCTGGATTTTCATTGACATCACTGCCATATGCGTGTATCACGTGATATATGCAAGACACAAAAGGACAAACTTCTTTGCCTTAAATTAGACTCATTGAGCAAAACTTATCTGCTCACCAGAAAGAGCATATGACCCCAATTTATTTTTGGCAGAAAAAAGAGATTAACATGCTGTTTCCCCTTGCCACAAAGCCAGTTCCACCGAAAGAAGGGGAAACTAAATGAGTTTGAGGGCTATGAGAAGAAGTAGATGATCGAGGTCACATTTGGTGTATCAATAGACATCGAGAAGTACTGAGGAGTAGAATGATACACGCAATACGAAGATAAGAGAAGATAGTACCACTCTTCTTCTGAAACCTGAAGAAGTAAAAGTCTTCAACTTAGAATAAATGCTAAGATCAGTCACCATGCCCGAAATAATACATCATCATGAACGCCTTAAATATCACCGTAATCCATTGTAAAACCTTTGAATCAGATGTAGAATAGAGTAAACCCCTGTTTAATCAGAAATTGAACCCTATCCATATATTGATTTTTGAAAATCAATCAAGATACAAAATCTAGCTTCGAGGATATGATGCTCTAATGAGAGGAACAAGTATAGTTCATTTGCCTGCTATGATACCATGTTAGAATTAGACTTGCGAAAATTAGATGGAAATTTCCCTGGTGGAAATGCCCTGGCTTAATGAGAGAGAAAAAGAAGATTATAGAAATAAACTATTTGTGGAATTGAGAATGATTGATGTATCAAACTTTATTTCATAAATGAATCAAGTATTTGTAGTTACACATAAAATGGCTGAGAATAAAACTACAAGTCTAATGTTACAACTGTAAATGGTCTTTGATCTGCAGCTGAACCAGTTGGCCTTTTCCAAATCAATGTTGAGCTCCCCGATATCATGATTAACAGGGCTAGAGTCTTCTGGAGAAGACATTATTTCGAACCAATATTATAAACTTAACTAATTCAAACTCCAAAATAATTCCCCGAGTTTGAACTGGATATTTGAAACTTCGGAAAATTTTCAAGTACCTTTAGATAAATCACTTTGTAACATTTGCTACATTTTCCTGATAGAAAATTGTGTAATCTGCTGAACCTCATTTTTCCTGTAACCTGAATTTCCAAAGTGTTAATTTCCTAGCTTTGGAAATCTTTTGAACCATCCAAGCAGCTTGTCTGAGATTTACAATCGAGTTGAATTCTAATTCATCAGAACTATGTATAAATCTTCAGTTGACAAAAATAATTTGAGGATTAAATACAAAAATTAGAATCTAATACAGTAGCATTCATAGAGCTATAACTGCCAATTGAATACATCTCACAATCTAATTCAAATTATCAATTGATGGGTTCACAACAATGTAAACAAGACTTAATATTTGGAATAACACGAGAATAGAACGACTCAGAACAAAATATTAAGAATGCCTGAAGGGCATGTAGATTAAGCCGAGACAGTAACAGGGCAGCTCTCCTTTGGCGTGTCAGCTGAAATATACAATTGCATGCCAATAGAGAGTAGCCCTATCACTGTTTCGCTTATATATTCAAGAATATATTTTCATTCACCAACTCTCGTTTTCTTCTTCCTCTGGTTCACCACAGCAGAGCCTTCAATGCTTTTATAGGCATTCCTTCTCAGTTTAAGAGACGGTATAAACCCTTAGAAAGAATCAGCATATCCTATGTGATTTTTGGTTCTAGTTGTGGTCTGCGGATATTTTCATTATGGGATTGCTTTTACTAGAGTAAAAAAATGTGGTAACTTTTTAATCCCTTACAGTTTCATTTCCTGAAAGCAACTCCTTTAAAAATATTTTCATCAGATTCCCTCAAGAAAAAGTTGATGCTGCATGATTTTATGCCTTTGAAGTGTGCCTTTTGCACTCAAGGAGTGAATACAGCATATCCTTTTATCATATTCCTTATTTTTTCTTTCTGTTCTTCTTTTCTCTTTTACATTTCTATGTTACATTTTCTATTTGGTTTTGACTTTTAGGATTCCAGCTCTTTTAGAGACCATGAAATGAAGAGTACTGCTTCATTTGCCTGACATAATAAAAGTTCGAATAAGGTGCTTGTTGTGTTCTCTCGTAATAAAAGTTCGAAGTGTATCATCATTTGTGCCAGTTTACTCTTAAGACATTTGAAGCTGCACAACTGCAGCAGCATATATCAACACAGTCCAATTCTGGATGCTAATCATATATTATTAAAAGTGGGAACCATCAAAGTGCAAAGTTGGATTACCATTTTGCCCCTACACTAAATTAAAATGTTGTAAATTATTTATATTAATTAATTATTAACTACTAATCCAACACAAAAGTTATTTTTTGATTCATTAGTTATGTGTTACACTTCCTCCAATATGGCTTTTAAGCATTTTCAGTTTTCTAAGCATCAAAATATTTTCAGTTTTCTAAGCATCAAGATATTTTCAGTTTTCTATGACGTATATTTAATTAAATTAAATTAAATTGAATGTTACAATAGATGCATGGAATCTCTTTAGTTAGGAATGTGAATAGCTAACTTCATGAAATCTATATATATTGTAATCTATTATCATTTCTTTACTGTTTATCCTCTCTATATAGTTCTTGTATTTGTTTTTTCTTTAATATATATCTTTTTCTTGATTTGGTTTTGCTAATTATTAATTCTTATTTATTTTTCTTCTGTTTCAGGTTTTTACCTTATGATTTTGAATTCTTGACTTCTCATTCACATCATTAGGTAAGTAATAGGTATGATGTTCGTTTTCACAAAAATATAATGTGATCTGTTGGAAAGTTGTGATATGTATGCCATTTTTTAGTAGTATAAATGATATAGACTTTAGATTCATACAAAATTATTATTCCTTTGAGTGGATACTTTTATGAAGATGTACACCCAGTATTTTTAAATAAGATATTTTAAATATTTCAACCATTTATATCAAGTTCCTTATTCGTGAGTATAGATCGATTATATTATATTCCGTAATATGATTATATTTAAATAATTTAATTAATATTTTCCTGTCAAATTTACATATGAAAGGACTCATAATCTTGTATCAAACAAAGAAAGTTGTACGTGCAATTGGATTTTTATATATCGATTAAATTTTCTAATGTCACTAGCTAATTATTAACTATCTCTATCACAAATAAACACTATTTAACAAATGTATTCCATGAAATTGACAATGATACATTATCCACCTTAAAGAAACATATGTTGATCAGTATTTCTACAACATGAAATACGACTTTTATTCGGCAACAACTTCTTGATATGCATGCGTCTATAAAAAGGATGATGTTACAATTTCTTACACAGCAAGATGCAAACTTTAAGATGTGTGAAACACTTGCAAACATAATCAACGTTACTTATGTCACATATAAACTATTTTTTGTTGAAATATTAAAAAAGAAGTATTGTACTAAGTATAAGATATATTAGAACTATCTAAGAAAAATATCACATATACCAATTCAATTGATTGTGTATAACTACAAACAATTATACTTCTCTTTCAAAATTTAGTTACTCAATATTACTTGCAAGTTTTAGTAGCATCTATATCATTTTTTTTGGTACTAATTAACACAGGACACACGTGCAACGCACGTGCCTAGAGACTAGTAAGAAAACAAGCACAAATTGAAAAAAAAACTTCTTTCAAGAGAAAGACAACTACCAAACTGAACAATCAAATTACCTCACATCACTACTGTCTAAACACAATCTGGCAGACATTCTTGAAAACACCTTTGTCCTTTTAGAATACGATATATTTTTAATTCATTATTATTTTTTGTCCATTGTTTTTCCTAGGTATCTTTTTTTATCACATAAGGGTAGAGAAAGGGAAATGGGGCAGGATATTACAAGGTGGGAATCTAATCATCATTAGCAATGTAAAAGTTCAGGTAGCTAACTAACTGAACTTTAGATCTTCATTTTAGAAGTCTATGCAGTGATTTGCTTCTCCAAACAATGAACGCCCTTATTCCAAATAGTGGCTTTTCTAGTTTGAATCTTGAAGTGTCTGACTCGACGACTTTGTTTATCAACTACTGGAAATAGGTGGCTTTTATCAATTATACACTACTTGACACCATTTAATTAATCTATAAGTAGGATATATATTAAGATTAACAATTTAGAAGGATATTCTGGTGATTCAACTTTCCAATTTTGAAGTTCACTTTCAAATAATATTGATATTGATACTGATACTGATATAGATATAAATATAGATGTGATGTGGGTATATGGGACATAGGTTTGAGGGACAGACTTGCTAGAGCAAGAAACTAGGATGGTATTATATGAATGTATTCTTATGTAACATTGATCCAGACTTGGACGCCAATTGTCCAGCTTCATTATACTTGAATGTCTTAAGTCATAAGGACTGTTTTTTGTTGCACGAAAATTCATAAATTAATACCATACCATATGTGTTGAAAGGTGCAAACAGATTTTAAACTTCCACAGATAGTTAATTAGTTCGCGTTAGCTTGATATGCAAACTGGAACAAATAATGACACATTTGAGTAATATGAGAGAACTTAAAAAGCGCCATCCAACTTTTATTTTGTCGTCCTACACTTTTGCTAAATCAATTTTGTTTCCCAGCTTCTGAAAGACTTGAGATATGAAAATTTTACTTGCCTAATTAAGTGAGACTGGCACTAGGAAATAGATAAAGCCACGCAAAGGCAAAAACGACCTTACATAGAAATGTCGATATGGACAAAAGAAGAGGAAAATGAGGAATATGACCAAGGATATGCTGTAAAAGAGTCAAGTGACACATTTCGTATAGTCACAAAAAAGTACCCAATTAAGTGAGACTAGCATTCGGTATCCGAAAAGCCACAAAATGAAATGGTGAAAGGGATACGAAAATTCTCCATTTTCAGACCCTTGAAAAAGCAAGAAGACATAAAAATGGAAGGATATGCTGATTCTCCATGGGTTTATACTTTATGCCGTCTCTTAAACTGAGAAGGAATGACCTATATAAGCTTGGAAGGCTCTGGTGTGATGAAACAGAAGTAGAAAAATGAGAAAAAAGAGAGTTGGTGAATAAAAATGTATTCTTGAATTTATAAGGGAAACAATGGTAGGGCTACTCTCTATTGGCATGCACTTATATATTTAAGTTGACATGCCAAAGGAGAGCTGCCCTGTTACTGTCTCTGCTTAGTGTATTTCTGATGCAATACATAATGTATCCACCACTAGTAAGTCACTATGTTCTTCTCTAACAAGAAGAAAAAGTGATAGGGATACTCTCTATTGGCATGCGGTTATTTATTCATCACATATTTCAGATGAAATGCCAAAGGAGAGTTGCACGGTTACTGTTTTTGCTTAATGTCATAACTCTGATGCAAAAGTTTTTTACATACACTATCCACCGCTGCTGAGTTAATATGTTGTTCTCTAAAACCTGAAACTAAATTTCCAGCAGGGTGGCACAATGTTGTGAACCAAGTTAACTCTGTAAGGGCGTATGATCAGTTAGAAGTGGTGAACGAGATTGGGCCGAGTAAAATATTGAAGTGTTTTATTTGGGATCTAGACTCAATTAACATTTGGTTTAAAGGGAGAAAGAGTTTGAAAGAAGGGTTTATGCATATTGAATAAAAATGTCCGTCCTCTTCTTCTTCTAGAGTCTATGCTTCTTCTAGAGACAGTAACAGAGCAACTCTCCTTTGGCATGTAAGCTCAAATATTTGTTCAAGCTGATGTATGGAGCCACCAAAAGATCTGCATGTCAATAGAGTGTAGCCCTATCACTATTTCCTCCCATGTTTTAATAGAGCATTCCTTCTCAATTTAAGAGAAGGAATAAACCTCCGGAGAATCGGCATATCCTGTCATTTAATTTTATGCTGCATCGCTTGTAGATATATATATCTTCTTGCTTTAGGGGTTGCTTTTTCTAGGGCCAGAAATGGGGGTCAACTTTACTGATCCTTTACAAATTTCATTTGGTAAGAGCTCTATAAAAAAGAAATATTTTTTATTAGATGCAGAAAAATGTTGCTGAAAAGTGGAGATGCTGTTTGATTTTATGCATTTGTGAAGTGTGCCATTTGATTCTTGAGAGACTCGGAGTCAAGAACCTTCAAACAGCATATCCTTTGTCATATTCCTTAGTTTCCTCTTTTTAATTTTAGCTTTTCCATTTCCAGAATGCATGTCATTCTTGCTTATGCTATTGAATTTTTAAGATTCCAACTCCTCTAAAGGCCATAAATTTGTTGAGTTATTTACTCGAAATGTCGTCATCTATCCCCAACTGATAACAATATATTCACTCTCCTATGCTAATTAGTTTCTACTCTCTTACATATTATTATTACATATGATATTCCAGCGAAATTGCAGGCAGTCCACATTAGTGCAAAAACACTGTGTCTAACGAAGTTGAACAATTGTAGCATGCGTCCTAGCTGGTATGGATGTTATATAAGAATACAAATTGATAACACAATATTTCTCTAATATCTATATTGGTGGAAGGTAGAAAATACTCGATGATATTCGGCCACATATACATATGCCACACACTTATATATGACATTCTCAAGTTTTATTTAAGAGGAAAAAGGAGAACAAGACAGATATTAAGTTAAAAGTTTTGATCATGACAAATAACCCACAAACCAAATGGTTTACTGGAACATAAACCTAGAATTGTCTATGAAGAAATTCTCCTCTGGCAAATGTGAACATATATATTATAGTATCTTTGAAGCTCATAAAATTAATGTTAGCGAAAATGTAAAAATAAAGAGCAAGGAAGAACAATAATATTTAACGTGGTTCGGATCAGAATGATCCTACGTCCACCAGAGAACAACTGCCTTTATATTAACAAAGAATGGGGAGAGATCCCAAATACATCTAAGAGATTGCTCTAATAATTCTCTATTCTTCTAATGTATTTTGCGATGTGTTTTAGGATGTTTTCAACAATGAAGAATGACCATCCTTTTATAAGTGGCCAAACTCGGGCTCCAAGTCCAAGCACAAAAGAAAAGAAATACAAAATTTGTCCTCCACAAATTTTAGCTTGCTCTCCAAGTTTAATTCCTAACCAAGTAAATTGGCATATGAAATTTTCTTCCATTGGGTTTGAACCCACAGGGACCAAACCAACTCTTTCGATCTCCACCTTGGATTGCATTCCGAGTATGTGTATGAACAACTCTGGCCAAAACTTCTAAGCTTATTGGGCAATCCCATTGTAAGGAACAAGAAGAATCAAACCTTTGTTGAACACACTAGCTCCACCTAGCATTGTTCTCCTAGAGTTGCATCAGTTGATGCATACTCCCGCCAAGTCCTTGTAGTGTGAAAACTTGGCAAGCAGAATATCTTGGTCAACATGTCTGCAACGTTATCGTTTGTGATAATCTTCTCGACCTTTATAACTCCCTTTTCAATGACATCTCGAATGAAATGGAATCTAACATCAATGTATGTGGTGCGCCCATGAAATCTTTGATTTTTAATCAAATGAATAGCGCTTTGACTATCACATCTTAGAGTTGATTCCAGCTGAATAAAACTCAATTCTGCCACCAAACCTTTCAACCAGATAGCTTCTTTCACTGCCTTCGAAGACAAAGCAACAATCGACTGCAAAGTCGATTTCCAACTGATGGCACTGCCTACAAGAGTAAAGATGTATCCAGTTGTGGACATCCTTCTATCAAGATCCCCTGCATAGTCAGAATCTACATAACCGAGAACTGAAATACCTTCACTTTGCTGAAAGGTTAGGCGAACATCATAAGCTCCTTTGACATATCTCAATATCCACTTGACAGTTTCCCAGTGCCTTTTTCCTGGATTTGCCAAGTACCTGCTTACCACATTTACAAATTGAGAAATATCTGGACGTGTGCATACCATAGCATACATAATGCTACCAACTGCGCTAGTATAAGGGACTTTTGACATGTGCTCCCCCATTCACAGACTAAGGCATTTGTAACTATGAAAGCTTGAAATAAGAAGCTAACCGTGTACTTACATGCTTGCTCATATGCATATTGAATCTCTCAAAAACCTTTTCAATGTACCTCTTCTAAGATTCAATATGCATATGAGCAAGCCACACCGTTAGCTTTTCATTTCAAGCTTCAGAGTTACAAGTGCCTTAGTTTGTGGATGTGGTGGAGCACATGTCAAAAGTTCTTTATGCTAGTGCAGTTGGTAGCATTATGTATGCTATGGTGTGCACACTCCCAAATATTGCTCAATCTGTAAGTGTGGTAAACAGGTACATGACAAATCTGGGATAAAGACATTGGGAAGCTGTCAAGTGGATATTGAGATATCTCGAAAGAGCTTCTGATGTTGGCCTAACCATTCAAAAAGTGAAGGTATTTCAGTTCTCGATTATGTAGATTCTGACTATGCAGGGGATCTTGATAGAAGGAGGTCCACAACTGGATATATATTTACTCTCGTTGACAGTGTTGTTAGTTGAAAATTGATTTTACATTCGATTGCCGCTTTGCCTACAACAGAGGCAGAATATATGGCAGCAACGGAGGCAGTAAACCAAGCTATTTGGTTGAAAGGTTTGGTGGCAGAATTGAGTTTGGTTGAGCTGGAATCAACTCTGAGATGTGATAGTCAAAGCGCTATTCATTTGATTAAAAATCAAAGATTCTATGAGAATACCAAACACATTGATGTTAGCTTCCATTTTATTCGAGATGTCGTTGAAGAGAGAGCTATAAAGGTCGAGAAGGTTATCACAAATGATAACGTTGCATACATGTTGACCAAGAGAGTCCCGCTTGCCAAGTTTGCACATTGCAAGGACTTAGCGGGAGTATGCATCTACTGATGCAACTCTGGGAGAACAACTGCTAGGTGGAGCTAGTGTGTTCAACAAAGGTTTGATTCTTCTTGTTTCTTACAACTTGATTGCCCATTAAGCTTAGAAGTTTTGGCCGAGGTTGTTCATATGCATGCTTGAAACGCAAACCAAGGTGGAGATTGAAAGAGTTGGTTTAGTCCTTGTGGGGTCAAACCCAATGAAAGAAAATTCCATGTGCCAATTTACTTGGCTAGGAATTAAACTTGGAGAGCAAGCTAAAATTTGTGGTAGACAAATTTTGTATTTCTTTTCTTTTGTGCTTCGAGCCCAAGTTTGGCCAACTATAAAAGGATGACCATTCTTCATTGTTAAAACCATGCTAAACTCATAGCAAAATACATTAGAAGAGTAGAGAATTAGTAGAGCAATTCTCTTAGCTGCATTTGGGATCTCTCCCATTTTTTTGTTAATATATAGACATTTGTTCTCTGGTGGACATAGGATTATTCTGATCCGAACCACATTAAATATTGTTGATCTTCCTTGTTCTTTATTTTCATATTTCCGCTAACATTCTTGTTTCCAAAAGGGTCTTTTCCCTCTTTGACCCGTAATAGAGTTTTACTTTTCTTTTAAAGTTCCATCTTTTACCTTGGAACTCAGAGTTGCTTTATTTACTTAATTTACTCTTTCTTTCCTTTTTTTTCCTAGCAAAGTGTATATATGCTATATTTGAATGAAAAATATGGGGTTTAGCATATATATCTTCTTATCTATATAGATTTGACAAGAATTAGTCTTTTTACAATACAACAAATAAAGAATGTAATAGCAATAATATAGTTGTCACTATATTAAATTTAACGACAATATTAAATATGAATATTTATAACCAACACTTTGCATAAATGTAGTTAAAAACTTTAGTGACTCTAGATGCAATTACATTAACTCAATTGCCGCAAAATATTTTGCGGCAATATTTAAAAAATAATCTAATGCCACTAAATGGCCATTTTGTTGTAGTGTTATTTCTTTTTAGGTATCCAACCTCATAATAAATAATAGACAAAGACAACATCAAGCTAGAGCACATATATAATCTAACGTATATACCACAAAATGGATCAATAAAAAAGAAATTTCACGTGATGAGACACCAAAATACAAAACAAAATAAGAATTGCAATTCAAGAATGATTCTTGAAACATTAACATTAGCTAAAACAAACACATGGACATAGATATACACTAGTCATGAAAACAACTAAAACAAATGGATAAAAATTGAATAAAAAAGTTGAGAAAGAACCTTGATGGAGTACACTTTCTTCACTCTATTGATAAAAATCTCCAAGCGTTGGATTATAGTAGAAAATCACCGGTTAAACTTGAAAATGAAACAAGATGTTGACAAGAGCATGACCAAACCACTTTGCCAACTCGACTCTACCTCCGTTTAGATCTTGAGCAACCAGATTTGTTGTCTTAGTTTTTGGTGAACTAGAGTTGAATGGTTGTTTTCATGACATTTTAAAAATGATGTCTTTGAATTCTACAGGGCTATGTAATGGTAAAATATCAGTGGAGAATGTGAATTGAGGCTGAATTTTTTTTTGTTGGGCTAGCTGCGGCTACTCCTCTTTTTCTTAGAGTCCCTTCTTTTAATTTTATAGATTAGGTTTAGGGTGAATGTGATCTATTTCTTGTATCTAATCTTCCTAAAATGCCCTTATAGATTTTTAAGAAGATCAAAAATAAATTGGGGGTGAGTTCGATCTTTTGATTTTTCTTTTTAAAAATAACCAAAAAATAATATACTACCGAAATATTAAATATAAGAAAATTAAAAGAACATATTTTTAGATTTTTCCTTACAAATCGAAAATAAAAGTATTATCTAAAAAATGACTATTTTTGTGGTTTTCAATTTTCTCAAGTAAAAATGACATAAGAATTAGATTTAAAATAGATATTTAAAGCTAAAAATTTGGTTGAACTTCGGGGAGGGTCAAAAATCACGTATCTACAATAACAAACTTTTGTATTAATCAATAAGGTTCAACATTATAAAACTATAACTAGCCATACCCAACTAGCTAACTCAAGAGACTGAAAAACATTTTTATTCTTGCTATTAATAAATTCATGTGGATGCAATTTTATGAGATTGTTGAAACCCTTCAAGATTGAACGTTTGTGTCCCTTTGTTGTCTTTTAGTAGCATTTACTACTTAAATAACTAAAAGTACTTTCGCGAGCAGATCGAATTCCAGTTAGGGAAATATTACAAGCTCAAGGAGATGTTTAATAGGCATAACCCTTTTGGAAGTTCAAATTTAATTTTCTATTCCTGGTTGCATCTAGTAGTAATCTAAAAGGACAAAAGGAGTCTTTATGAATGTCTACCATATTATTTCTAGGTAGTAGAGTTATGAGGCTATTTGATTGTTCAGTTTTGTAGGTTTAGACGATAATTAGTCATCTTGATATCGATAAATAAGTCATCATATGATGATTCACAAAAATTATAGTACTTAATTTTTTAAAAATAATTATTTAATTAATACAAAATCTTGTACTACACTCGACTTACATACATATATATAAATCATCATCATCATCATATATCATATATCATCTATTATATCATATATCATCATCATCATATATCACATATCATATAGGAAGGTTTCAAGTTCAAAGTTGGATTATGAAAATGCCCTTAACTTATTTCTTAATTAAAAAATACCTTACTAACTTTTAAAATCAAATAAATAATGGCAATTAAACTAGAACAAATACATGATTAGATGTTACAACTTATTATTTTCTACTTTTTATGAGGGTAATTGTTAGTTCTTTAATTTTAGCTTTAAAGTCCATGAAATATTGAATAATTCTTTTGTCTTTCAAGCAAATATTATATCAAGAAAATTTAAGTGTAAAAATATAAGTATACATTTTATCAACATGATAAGTAAAAAAAAACTAAAATACAAACCAATAGAAAATGGGAGTTGTATGGCCACAATAGATGAAAAGGCAAATCATTCTTTTATATTCATTTGAATTGATTTTCTCTTTTATTGCTTATGAAATAAATGTATTTTCTTTTAAGTTTTCCAATACATTTCTATAATAACTCCTCATGTTCATCATTTTTTATTTTTTATTCTTCATCTATTAGCAAAAAAAAGATAAGAGGTAAAAAAAATTTTAAAAATTTGGTTCCATTTCGTCAACAACAATGATGAGAAGAAAAAGGCAAGAGTATACAACTTTGAATTACGAGAGAATGTTAGAATTATAATTCAAAGTTGGAGTAGGAATCCTAAGTTGTTTAGGATTTGTTATTTTTGATATTTATTTAATTATGTCTAGTTAGGATTTGTTTGTCCAAGTTCATAAAGGAATATATGTTTTTTAGTCCTAGTTTAATTTGGTTTCTTACATTCATAAATAAGGATGTTGCTAGTTATTTCAATATAAAGAAATATACAAGAAATACAAGAGTTTATAAATAAAATATTTTCCATCCGTTCATAAGATTCCAAGTCTTTTACAGGCCAGGAAATCAAAAGTATTGCTTCTTCTGTCTGAGTTGGACATAATAAAAGTTCAAAGATGTTGGTTGAATTCTCTCATTTAACTAAAATGTATTGTCATTTATGCCCTTACTCTTCGGACATTTGAAGCTGACAATTGCAGCAGCATATAAAATAAGAGACAAGCAAGTATCGACCATTTTAATTTCTTCCAGCAATCCCAAATGTCTCTCACGCAAAATATTATACCGGATATACCTACGTTACAGTCATAGAACATTAACTATAGGATTTTATTTATAATACGTAATGCTCCTCTGTCATTTGAGGAAAGAAAAAAAACTAGAGCAACTTTTTCTGGAACAGACTAAAAACAAGTAAGACATATAAATTGAAATTAAAGTAATGTACAAAGTTGATAGTTTATTATGAACTAGTTTCTAGGGATGTGTATTGCATGTATATACCGAGTCATGTAGTATGCAGTTTTGAATCGATTAAAATAGATATTTTGAAAATGTTAATTGTCGTATGACGAATTGTTTGTTGGGATCATAGTGAATGGTTATTGTCTAAACATACAAAGATGATCAATAAAATTGGCTCATGTCATTACAGCCTAGACATAGTATGATAGAAATTCATGAATACCCCTTTGTCGTTGTAAAATACTATACAAAACGTCTCTGTAGTGATTTGCTTCTCCAAACAATGAAGGGCATCAAAAATTCAAATTTATGTAATCTCAATATGTGAATGCCATTATCAAGTCTTCAACCAGAAAGCACAATTTTTCCTTGAACAATTTGTGAGTCACCATCAAAAGTGTTTCATTGAACATCTTTTCTTATTAGAAATAGATATCAAAGACAAGTAGACAATAATTTCAAACGGTGTTTTTTATGGTTGAACGTAAAAAATGTATTCACCCAATTGGAAATATTACTCCACCTGCTCATTGTACTCTAGAGTCAGGTCTAAACAAAAATAGCGTCTCAAGGTAACTCATTAGCCAACATTCTTACATGAACCTAATAAGAGTAGCTATCTTAGTTATCTAGTATAAAATTACATTAACAGTTTTCTTGACTAGCAATATGTATCATCATGATTATGTCTCGAACTCTATCCCCCTTGTTCCGTTTTATCAACTTGAAACCTTCTTTTGTTCCTTGCATTCCAAACATAGTAAACAACAGCGGCAAATCCAACTCACAATATTTTCCGGCTGGATCCTTCTCTTTGTCTTTTGAGCCAGCCACAATACTACTTAAGCATCCCAATCCTCAATTTGTCATGATATCCTCAGCCATTATTTGAATATCTGTTTTAGGGGCATCTAAAGGGGATGAGGGTGTTCACCCGAGCCACCTTGGCAAAAAGTTACATTATATAGAAGGTTATTTTTTTAAATTTATTATGTATATATAGAGATTTTGAATCTCCTGAACACAAGTGTCACGTCCCAAGGCTATCCCCTAGACGTAACACGGGACCTAGGATCATGAGTGATCCCAAGCTAACCCTGAGTCTGGCATTTATCAAGCATACTGGAAATAACTAAGTAAAACATGTACTGTGTGGAAGCTAAAAAAAGTGGATATCTGAAATGGGAAAAAACCCAACTAGTCTGAATATGTAAAATATAATAAGAGTTTAGTGATGACTGAAACAACACTTAACAACTCGAGCTGAATCTACTACTATGTCTGAAAAGCCTCTAACTGAGTTGAGTTGCTGGGACATGCCCCCAGCTAACTCTAACAAAACTGAAAACTAAAAGTAAAGACTAAAATAAAAGGCATATCTATTGTTCTCGAAGTGAGGACTCACCACTGAAGATGCTGAAGTCGAATCGAGAATCGATCTAAGCGTGATCTGGAAGCTGAGTGCCTGAACCTACATCATGAAACGATGTAGCGCAAAGTATGCGTTAGTACTTGGAATGTACCAAGCATGCATGATATAAATATGCTAAGCTGAACAAAGTATATAAGTTGAACAATGCATAACTGAGCAATGATATAATCTGAACAAGGATATAAATAGGTACTGAAGTATAACTGAAAAACTAAACTGAATGCAATGACCAAGTACTAATCATGAAGATAACATGCTGAACTGTATACTGAAGTAACTGTTGAAAACCTGATCAATGCACTAAGAATCTGACTGTGGGAGCTACTATTAACCGACATAAACCACGTGAGCTAAACGTGGAGTCTGATGTATACACCCCATCGAAAGGACCCAATATACCTTGCCAGGGGTATAGAGGCATGACTGTGGCGTGATCACTAAAACTGATGCCCAACTGGGAGACTTCTAAACCTACGTGGGCACGTAGTTCTAGGACTTTGAGGGTACACTGAACCCTAGTCCAAGTCGGTGCTAAGTCTACTCCCAACTGAATATTCATGAAACTAAAATGCACTAGATACCGAATAGCTCAAAATTGACATGCTAACTGAGAATGCAACATTTATATACTGAGAATATAGCATTCAAAATCTGAAGCATGAATTTATGTCTGGTTGGCCTAGCAAGTATAATTCATGAACTAGGATAAATTTACACAAGCTAGGGTTCTGAGTGCTATGCATGGAATTATACTAAAGTTGTCAAGAAACAAGTTATTTAGATCAAAGGAACCATAATCACAATAAATCTTGAAAATCTAGAAACCCTAGGTCTGAAAAGTTTATGAGAATCTGAAGAACTAACTGAATTCTAGGGACCTAATGGGTGAAAGGAACCCACTAGTGAAATCCCACATATCTGGTGATGAAATCTATTGAGAAATCCTTTGGATTTCGGGGCTGAACTTCGAAGAACACTTTTGCTTGTTCTTGGGAGAAACTAGCGACTTTTCCTCTTCTTTTCGCTCTAAGTTGGGTGATTTTTGGAGAATGAGGGTTCTGGGTATTATCTGACTAGATTATTAGGCTTAAACTGAGTAAAATGGCGTAATTTAGGCATCAAACGATGTAGTTTAAGTGCCAGTGCATAAGGAAAAAGACCAAAACGATCCTAACTTAAAAGCTGACGAAGGCCCTTCTAGGTGGGACTGATGGGCCGTCATTAGAACCACTGCCCGTCAACTGGGTCGTGGTTGTGGCCCTGCCAATAGGGCTCTACTGAAACGAGCGTAACTTTTTACTCCGAGCTTGGATTTTAGCAAACTCAGTGGCGTTGGAAATAGGACTCAATTATCTTTAATTTGATAGGTCATGTGCCACCTAATTCGTTTTTTACTAAAATATATGACCGTTTGAAGTTGACCTAAAATCTCTTTCTTTCCAAATAACTGCCGATCCTCACCAACGACCAGACCTATGGTCCGTAGGTCCAACCACGGACCGTGCTGATCGGCCGTGGGTGGGATTAGCGATCCATAAATCTTGGACCCCAACGACGGGACCCATCTACGGACCGTCGTGCCACCTACGGATCGTGGGTGGTGTCGTCTATGCTGACACCATGCCTGTGAACAAACTGAAATTTCTCATCTCCTTGGACCCGAGGTGTTGCAACAAGAGTAGAGGTTGTCTTAGTGTTTGAGTTAGGATTTTAGGAGAAATGAAGAGTAATATCCATATATTTCAATCATTTAAACCGGATGCATGAAAGGCCATTCGTCTATGCATTTCATCAGCTTCAACGAAATGCAAAATGACCTTTCCAGTTGGATATGTGGCCATTTCCAAGCATTGGAATTACATATATAATAAATTCATTTTTTTGTCATGAATGGCAATGTTCTGTGAATCTGTGTTGTAATTAAGAGGTTAGACTAAGCCCCTCATACTATTTTTTCAAGGATTAGTATTACTTTATCCAGGAACCTATACTTGAGATATAGTAATACTCCCTCGTCCAAATTTATGTGATGTAGTTTAACTTGACATGCAGTTTAAAAAGAAAGACTTTTGAAACTTATGGTATAAGATAAATCATAAATGTTTGTGTGGATATAATCATTTAATTAAGGATAAAATGAGCATTTTAAAGTTGAATTTTACTAAATATAGATTTTTTGAGACTGACTAAAAAGGAAATTGGGCATACCATATGAGAAGTCTTTTACAGTTTGGTTTTGTCATGGAGGAAAAGAATATTTGTGCAGAATAATACAAATGTAGAACTGTAAAAAATATGTTTTCTCGCAATCTACTCATTGCAGTACATCGTCCCACCCTACGAGAAATATAGTTCCAGTTTTTAGAGAAGAATAATACAGATGTAGGACTTACCACTGGCGGATACGGTGGTTTAACAACTTTTGCATCAGAATTACACTAAGCAGAGACAGTAATAGGGCAGCTCTCCTTTGGCGTATCAGCTGAAATATGCGGCGAACATATAACCGCATGCCAATAGAGAGTAGCCCTATCACTGATTTGCTTATAAATTCAGGCTAATGAATTTTCTTCTATTTAAAATGAGATGTTTTATTATATGATATATGGTGAATCTCTCTTTTGGACAAATATAGTGTTTGTAATTTGTTAAAAGAACATAGACCGTTCAACCTTTTATAGAGCATTCCTTCTTAGTTTAAGAGATGGAATAAGCCAATCGAGAATCGGCATATCCTGCTATTTTTATGCCGTGTGGCCTATGGATTATTCTAGGGTCATAAAATGAGCATAAATTTTCTTATCATTTACAATAACATTTCGTAAAAGCTCTTTTGAACAAATATTTTCATCAGATTCCCCGTATTGCCCTGTGGCACGTGCATTGCTTAAAGGTGGAGATTATGCCTATGAGTATCACAAAAAAGTAATCATACAACAACTTACATGAATTATTTAAAGAACAAGTAATTATTTGTTTTTTCAAATAATTATTAATCAATAAGAAACCGTGTACTACATGACTCAACATACTTGTGAAACACACATGCCGAGTTTCTAGTTCTAAAAACTTATCAACTTTTTTATATTACTCCCTCTATTTCAATTTATGTGTCTAGCTTTTTTCTTTAATCTGCTAAACAAAGTTGTTCCAGTTTTTTTTCTTAAAAGACATAAGAGTATAACATAGTACTTAGTAAATAATATGTGATAATGTCTTTCAATTGTGATGTAGGTACACAGGTATTAGAACTTTTGGCGCGAGAGAAATCTAGCACTGGTGGAAGAAAATAAAATGATCAATTAGTAATTGTTTGTCTGTCGAAAGAAATTTTATCAACTATTAGTCCATGTTTTCTTATATAACATCCAGAATTGAACTTCATTTGATAAATGACAACACACTTAAGTAATATGAGAGAATATAACAATCTTGGTCTCTTCGAACTTTTATTATGTTAAACTCAAACAAAGGAAGTAGTAGTACCTTTGATTTTTTGGAATTCGAAAAAACAAAAGGCCACATGAAAAGCGAAAAATTCCATAAACGTAACATAGAAAGAAAATTTGAATAAAAAAAAGAAGGAAAAGGGAACAAGAAAATAAGGAATATGACAAGGATATGCTGTTTAAATGTCCTTGAATCAAATGAGACACTTCAAAGGCATAAAAATCATGCAACATCTCCTTTCAGTAACTTTTTCTTAAGGGAATCTAATGAAAATACTTTTCAGAGGAGTTGCTTTAGCGAAATAAAATTGTAAAGAGATAAAAAGGTTACCTCATTTTCTGACCATAGAAAAAGCAATCCCATAATATAATGCAAGAAGATATCTAAAGGTCACAGCTAGCATGAAAAGTCACAGGATATGCCGCTACTTTAGTGGTTTATACCGTCTCTAAACTGAGAAGGAATGCTCTATAAAAGCATGGAAGGCTCTGTTGTGATGAACCAGAAGCAGAAAAATGAGAAAGACGAGTTTGTGAATGACTAAGGGAAATAATGATGGGCTACTCTCTATTAGCATGCAGTTATCTGTGTATAGTGATTCCACGTCACTTACTCTCTGTCAGTTGACATGCTAAAGGAGAGCTGCCCTGTTACTGTCTCTGCTTAATTCTACTCACACTTTGGCTCTCAATACCTCATGTTGTCTAGAAGGTGTTATTTTTCTAATTTTCTTAGACATCTACATTGTTTTTTCTCCTTCCTTTTGTGGTAAGGTAGGAACCCATTGATTACCACATCGGCTCGGTCTCTCTCTCTCTTCTTGATTTCTTCTTAACAAAAGCCGACTACATAAACTATATTGGTTTGTGGTGTTGGGAGGTTTGACATGAACTCCTACCTTTTTTCCAATATATATATTGTATCATTCTTTTATATATAGACTGAATTATAAGAAATAGTGTCTCATATATTGAGATGGCAGGGAGTAATATGTTAGTGGTATGACCAATGGTTATCTAGTTTTACTTGATGTATTGGCTTGTTTAGGATTTTTTCTGTAGTTGTATATTTCTCTCTACGGAAGATATACTGTGAAATACTTATCATATTCTTGTCATCAACGACGTGCCGAGTTATAATGATAGGAAATATTCCAACCAAATCTGAACACAAACTCTAGTTTTGAAGCCTTCACTCGATCCTTGCTCCTATAAACACTTGAAGAAGTGTGTAAAATCGATATATCATCAATTAATGAACGCATAAGCTATTTAAATAGAGTTACTACTCCTTTCTACACGCTGAATGCTGAAATATAACATGAACATGAACAACACAAACCTAAGCCCAACTTGAATAGGTTACTCTCAAATGCAGGCTTAGCCAGTGATTCCGTGAGAATGATAACATGAACAACACGAACCTTTTTGTCTTCGACATGGTGGTGGACAAAGTGAAAGTCCACTGCAGCATGCTTAACACGGCTATGGAGGACAGGATTCTTGCTCAAGAATGTGGCTCCAAGATTGTCACAGTAAATTAATAGTAGGTAACTGATGTACTGGAAATGACAGCTTAAATAGGAGATTAATGACCCATAGGGTTTATGCAAGGACATTAGCCACCGCCCTGCATTCAGACTCAGTGGAGGAGCGAGAGACAACATTTTGCTTCTTTGACCACCATGCAGATTGAAGTCATTAATGTGATCACGTGCAGTCCTAGTTGGATCATACCACGAAGGTATAGGAAAAAACTCTCCAAAACTTTCCAGTGAAGGTTCGATGATGCTTACATGAACTGAGACAACTTATTGACCTCAAAGGCAATATATGTTCTAGTGAAGGATGAGTATTGAAGCGTGCCTAAAACGATGTTTGTTCTTCATTAACTCCCACTTTCGTATCTAGTCTTGTAATGATGCTAAAAGGGGGGAAATATTGAGTGCGCGTTACAGCGTAGAGAACATACATATGTGCTTGTCAATTATCATTAATATGATTATACATGCTTGTTGTTTGTCATAACCAAAACAGGGAAAATGATATATAATACAAATGGGGATTATCGTTACTTCGTGTTTAATTTGCTATTTTTGTGATAGACAAAGAAACTGAAGAACCAGGTTCAAAAGTGTAGCAGAATATGTGAACAAGTTTCACTTGAACAAAGTAACATGGCAAATATGGAAAACTCAGAGTACAAGGTATATAAAAAGAAAGAAAATGCCAGACAGAGCAAGTGATTAGTTCCCTTATGTGAGCCAACTAGGGTAGCCACATATACAAGAAAGTCTAACAATAAAAGGCAAATCGTCAAAGCTCGAAAAGATGACTAATTATTTAGATATTAACCAATGGTTGTGCTTTCTCCACCTTAAAGCAAAGCACAATCAAGTTTCCAGTTGGCTTTAAGCAAGGAACTTGGCTATTCAACATCATGGTCATCAACCAAGTAACCTGCTCAATCAGTCTAGTTGAGTGATAAGTCGCCATTTCCAAGTATTAGAATCAGATATGATAAAGTTGTTAGAGTGGGTAAAAGTCCCATGTTGGTTGGGGAATGGTTGAATGGACGGGTGGTCTCCTTATATGGACTTGAACAATCCTCCCCTCATGAGTTAACTTTTGGGGTTGAGTTAGGCCCAGGTGCCAGATCTTTACAAAAGTCATATTTTTGTAAACTAACAAATTAGTAAATTTTAATTAAGAGGAAGTAGGTGATATATAGTGACTTCCTCCTATCCAATTTTTGTCAAGACTACTGTCGATGCTTGTCAATCTGTGTTGTAATTAAGAGGTCAGCCTAAGTCCATCTGATATTTTCTTCTAGGATTAATACAACACCGTCAGGGGCGGAGCTAGAATGCTAGCTATCTCACCTCACCGGAACCTAAATTTGTATTCACCTCTGCTACATCACCTGAACCACTAGTAGTAGTACGATACTTATGGTTCTGAAAGATCCAAGCCCTTCATAGCTTTAGCTCAAACCC
The DNA here is from genome assembly GCA_029582245.1 of Solanum etuberosum. Classification (NCBI taxonomy): domain Eukaryota; kingdom Viridiplantae; phylum Streptophyta; class Magnoliopsida; order Solanales; family Solanaceae; genus Solanum; species Solanum etuberosum. The sequence goes on from JAJONR010001379.1 coordinate 65,403, forward strand.
TGTATTCATATTAAAAATTCATTAATATATACAAATATGACTTCTTGCGATCTGTTGTCAAGAGATTTGCAACTAAGGGTAATCCAAGGGAAGCTGCAGGTGATGGAATTATAATCTCGGAGACTTGACTCCCTTCTTCTGGTGTACATGAAGAAGGATATTGACTCCCTTCTTCTGAGACTTGACTCTCACTCTTCATGTAATCTTGGAGGCTATGATTTGTATCCTTCTCCGTGTATATTTTTGGGTTGATATATGGACAGGTAGGTGTCATTCCAAACCCCACATTATCAGGGGTTAATATAGCCTGGATGATTGATTAAATTTTTAAAAAAATACAGCACGCCACCTCTGCTGGAAGTTAGTTTCAGCTTTTAGAGAAGAAGGCTATTGTGACTCACCAGTGGCGAATAGAGTATGTAAACAGCAGATTCAACAACTTCCGCAACAGAGTTACATTAAGAAGAGACAGTAACAGGGCAGCTCTCCTTTAGCATGTCAGCTGAAATATGTGAATATATAATTTCATGCCAAAAGAGAGTAGCCCTATCATTGTTTCCCTTATTGATTCAACATTATTACTATCATTCATCGACTCTTCTTTCACATTTTCTGCTTCTACTTCATCACAACATAGCCCTTCCACGCTTTTATAGACCCCTTCTCAGTTTAAGAGACGGAATAAACCACAAGAGCATCGGCATATGCTGCAACTTTTATGCTGTGGCTTGTGGATATCTTGTTGCATTAGGATTTAGGGGGTTGCTTTTTCTAAGGTAAAAAAATGGGGGTTATTTTTCTTATCCTTTACAATAACATTTCTTGAAAGATCATTTGAAAAAAATATTTTCATCAGATTCCCCCTTTTGCCTTTGAATTTAGTTTGTAGGTGAGATACAAAAAAAATTGCTGAAAGGTGGAGATGTGCTGAATTTAATCTTGTGCTAATGATGAAGTGTCACTTGACTCTTGAACAACATATTCTTGGTCATATTCCTCATTTTCTTCTTCTTCTTTTGTCGATCTACATTTCTGTTTTGGATTCACTTTTTGCTTTCATGTGGCTTTTCGATTATCTGAGTGACAGTCTCACTTAATCAGGCTCGTAAATTATTTAGATTCCATTTTCTCAGAATACTAAATGTATAGTCATTTATTCCGGTTTACATATCACGCTAACCTAAACTAGTTAACTACAAACTACGTGCAGCTTAAAAACAATTTGCACCTTTCAACACATATGGTATGGTATTAATTTAGCAATTTGTATGCGACCCATGATGCAAAAATAGACTTTACAATTTAAGGACATTCAAGGTTAATGAAGCTGAATTAATTGGTGTCCAAGTTTGGATGTTGTATATAATTCAAAATCTCTTCTAAGAGAAAAATAATTTCATGTTACGTTCACGCTCTAAAAGTAACCAATGTATTAATTTCATCTGAGTTTTTTTCCACAATCACGTCTCTCACACAAAATTTGTGCTCCATTTAGCTATGTTGCGCTTATATATATATATATATAACCCAGGCAGAGAGCCGAGAGATTCGTTGTGTCATGGAGATGTACACAAATTTGATTTCTTGATGTCTTTCATTGTTTGGAGAAGCAAATCACTGGAGAGATGTAATTATATTATTTTAAAAGGACATAGGAGTTGTCATGAATATGATCTACCATATTATGTCTAGGCAGTGATGACTTGAGTAAATTTGATTGTTCATCCTTCTATGTTTAGACAATAACCAATCATCGTGATCTCGACAAATAAGTCATCAAAGGACAATTCACATTAATCATTCATAGAACTTGTGATTTGTTTTTTCAGATAATTATTAATCAATAGAAACTAAAATGGTCAATTCATAATTGTTTGTCTGCAAAAAAAGAAATTTTATCAATTAGTCCATGTTTTCTTATATTACATCCAGAATTGAACTTTGTATGGATATACACTGCTGCAATTGTTCAACTTCACATGTCTTAAGATTAAACTGGCACAAATGTGAAATGAAAACACACTTGAGTAATATGAGAGAATTCAACAAGCACGTTTGAACTTCTATTATGTCCAATTCAGACAGAAGAAGCAGTACACTTGATTTGCTGTCCTGTAAAAGACTTGGAATCTAAAAAAATCTTAGAACATAATCAAGACTAGAATTTGGGAAATCGAAAAGCCAAACGAAAAGCATGGCCTAGATCCCCATTTTCTATTTTTCCCCCATATTCCTCTATAATTAATATTCACTATTCAGAAACTGAACCCAAGAAATAGATAACATAGAAATGTAAATTGAAAAAACAGAAGAGGTAAAATAGGAGAATGGTGAAGGATATGGTGTTTGAAGGTCCTTGAGTCAAATAACACACTTTAAAGGCATAAAATCATGCAGCATCTCCTTCCAATAACTTTTTCCAGAGGAGTTGCTTTCATGAAATTGTAAAGGGACAAAAAAGTTACTTCATTTTCTGACCCTAGTAAAAGCAACCCCCTAATGCAATAACAAGATACCAAAAATCACATAGGATATGCTGATTCTCCAGGGGTTTATACTATCTCTTAATTAAGCTGAGAAGGAATGTTCTATTTAAGCGTGGACTGCTGTGATGAATCATAAGCAGAAAACTGAGATAGGCGAGTTGGTATAAACGATTATAAGGGAAATAGTGATAGGGCTACTCTCTATTGGCATGCGGTTATATAATCATCACATATTAGCTGACATGTCAAAGGAGAGCTGCCCTATTACTATCGCTTCTTAAGAGTAGGACAAACGTCTGCTCTTGCAATTGACTACAATATGTAGATTGCAAGAAGATACAGTTTCCTACACCTGCATAATTCTTTTAGATCCTAAAAGTACAAGTCTTCTTATATTGTACATTCATCAACTTTTGCTTGATATGCTGGTTGGTTCAGGCTTACACAATTTATCTACCTATATATTGTTGGTGAATATACCACAAAATATAGTAAATTACAGTTGAAAAATAAAATAAACAAAAATGAATAAATAAATATTCAGGCTTGACGCGCGGATATGATCTTGCTCTCTTTAAAGAGATTCAAGTCCACTACGGTAAAATCTTCAATGATCCAACAGTATAACTCTTGGCTTGTCCCTTCGAAGATACAACAACCCAATAGTGTCGTGTGACTCAAACGACTCCGGATTAGTTGAAGAGTCTAAAACTTTACCATCAGAAACCTTCATTCAATTTAAAATTTCTCAATTTTTAATAGTAAATAAGTTGGAGACCTGGTATATTTTTCTTTCCCTCAACTCATTCTTTTCACTACATAACGTCACTACACACTACATGTTAGAATTATGCCCTCCTTATTTTGTTTTAAGGAACACGTATTGACTATCTGTTCCTTAATATATCAGTAGTTTGAAGTAAATAAGTATGCAGTATAAGTAACGACTTTACATTTATTTAACACAACTTCAAACTTCGCAATGATTACACACCTATGTAATCTAAGGAATTATAAACTCTAATCCCTTATACCCAAGACAAAAAAAACCCAGGTTTCAAGTCTTCTATAATCCACAAGTTGCTCCAACTTGTAGACCAATCTACACTCAGAACTCAGTTGTAATTGCAACAATTAACTACAACTTCAAACTACTCACAAATCTCACAACCTATTCTATGCAGCACCCCAAAGCTCATACAAAACTCTCTCAATCTCTGATAGTGTTTTGCTTTTTCTCTCTATGTAAGTGTGCAGCCTTCCATGAAGAAAATCTTGCCCTATTTATAGATTTGAACTCCTCCAACTCAGTTTTCCTGCTTCAAGTCGAACTCGGTTAACTTCTACGTTTTTAGTTCTCCTTATTCATATAGTTCTCCTTATGCGACTTGACTTCTATTTACTTCCTCGTGGCTTCCTTATTTTGTTCGGTTTTGGAAACTTCTCCTTGCAGGTTTTTGAATACTAATGTAACACCTCGCTATTTGAAAGAACTAGAAAGAACTAGAATTAGAAAGAAAACGTTTTTAGAAATAATCAAATTTGGAAAGTTTGACAAAGTTATGCTAAGTATGAGTTTTGGGTCAACTTCAAACGACCATAACTCCTATCTCAGGATGAGTTAGGTGAGCTACAAGATACCGTAGGAAAGATCTTTGAATTATCTTTCCAACTCCACCGATTTTACTCATTTTCGAGTTCGTATGAGGGAGCTATGCCCATTTGAAGTCGGATTGTCTAGATAAGGAAAGTCAAAACCGGATTTTAGGAGGGTATTATGGTCTTTTCACTACCCAATTAATTAAATTTATTTTTAATAATTAAGTTGGGGTCTAAACTGAATTGGTTCAGTTTACCCTTCATAAGATTAAGTTAGGGTTTTGAGAGAAGAGAAAAGAGGAGAAGAAGCAAGGATTCGTCGCGTTCTTGAAGTTAAGCTTGTGGATTTCGCCAAGGGTTGATCCCTACGAGGTATGTGAGATCACATAGCGTTGGGTTCATTCACCCACGCGCCAATCATAATTTAATTCAGCGAAATTATATTCTTGAAAGTATAGAAATTGAGTTCTTGATGGATTTTGTTGAAGTTTCTATTGGGTTCTTGATTGTTGAAGTTGTTGAGGAGTTCTTGATTTAAATTTATGAAATTAGATGTCGTTTTGAGTAGATTCTTACATATTTTGGTTATGTAGTCGAATCTAAGTATTTGGGGAAGGAATCAATCGAATCTAGAAGGTTTAGAGTTGAAAAACGATCAAGAGATTTCGTCAAAAATCTGGGGAAAAGGGGTGGTGCGCCGCGCCACTCAGAGCGCCCCACATCAGGCTCTGATGTTTGGCCTCTGGGGCGCCACGCCAGCCAGTGCACCCCAAGCCAGTGTCTGTAGTTTGGGTCTGGCGCCCCGCGCCACTCAGAGCGCCAGGGTTGCCAGGTCCCCTACCCTTTCCCACTTCCTTCCGTTCGAGTTCCCTTGAAACGTACCTATGTTTTCTAATTGATTTATACACTCTAAGGTACGTCTAAACAACATGAAATCATCCATAACATGAGATCATGAGCCTTGAATCCATAATTCAATTCAAGGAAAGTTAAGAGCCAAGTCTAGAGAATTCTTAGAGTCATTTCAAAAGTCTTTTACACATGTTTTAAACTTGTTTTAAACACATGAGCATTGAGTTGAGTATGAGTAAGAGTGAAGTTCATTTCTTCAAATGATTATAGGGAACTAAGTATTTCCAAGAGTTAAAATGTTTTCACATTTAAACAAGAAAGGAAACACTGATTTCCAAGAGAGCTTTTGAGTAATAATCTCAAACCACAGAAAGAGTTATGTTTTTAAACATATGAGCTGAGTATATTTTGGGAGTAGTATTGAGCACCGATATGGGGACGAGTTCATAATAACTCAAGTCTCCATAAACCATGTAGCCATCGTGGGTAGAAAGGGTCATACTTTTTTGATGATTCCTTAATTCTTTTTAGCATAGACTAGTGAATCCACTTAGTTGAGGCGTTCTATATCCCGGCAAGTTATAGGACAGTTCTGGCAGTGTGGGCGAGACGTTGTCTCATCACATAGCTCATAGTGATGGTTGTCGGTTAGAGAAACTCCCACAGAAGTATATTTATTTATTATATATATATATATTCATTGAGTTGTTATTGTATTTTTCAATATATTGAGTTGCTACCTACTGTTTAAATGCTTTATATAAACTGCATCTTTACCGTTAGTTATTTATACATTGAGTTAAGTATCTATGAGTTGAGTAAAGCTAAGGTAAGTGTTTCTTTCAGAATTCAGTTCAAGTTTATGTCATGTTTAGTTTTCTCCTCGCATGCTCGTACATTCAACGTACTGATGTCATTTGGCCTGCATTATTTTATGATGCAGATACAGGTAATCAGGATCAGCATCCAGCACCTCGTTGATCCAGTCGAGCACTCAGAGTCAGTTGGTGAGCCTCCTTGCTTTCCGGAGGATCCCCTTTTTACATTGGTTTTAGCATTTTCAGTTGTTAGGATGATCGGGGGTCTTTTCCCGACATCCCTCATAGTTTAGAGGCTTCATAGACAGAGAGTTATTTGTTCTTTAGTCTTTCCATTTTCAGTTGTTTATGTTAAGACTTGAGTTGCCACTTTGACTAAGTTGAATGTTTGTTTCTAAAACATTCTAAGTTTAGTTGAGAAAGTTGAGTTTATATTGCATTTGAATTCTCTTATTAATGCTTAAAGTCTTCCGCTGAGAGTCTAGCCAGGCCAAGGGTTCACTTGGGGCCAGCAATGGTTCTCGAGTGCCAGCTCCGCCCAGCGTGTAGGCTCGGAGCGTATCAACTAATGTGAAGTATCTATGTTGACTCTGTCATATTCTTTCTTGTTACTTGACTCATGACTTGTTCCTTTACTTGTGATGTATCTTTTGTCATTCTTCAGAATTATCATCAACTCTACACTACAATATTTTCTCACACTTCGTATAATTCTCATACTCTTCACACAAAGGAAGAAACACCACTATTTATAGGTATAGTATTCTTCTATATATAGATTAAATAGCAAAGTAGTGAGATAGTAATACTGTAGAAAGTTAATAGAGTTGGTGGTAATTAGTGGTAGATCATGACATTAGTGGTTACATGAGTTACACCAAAAAATAGTGGTCACCTTCTTGTCAATTTATACCCACTAACATATGCACTTAATATTTTAATTTAATATTAAAAGCATAAACACCAACATTGAAATAAAGGAGGCTTTAAGCCTCAAACTTTTGGTTATAAAAAATGCATAATGAAGGTGTGTCTTGCATTGAACATTTACTTAGTAAAATAGTAATCTTTACTCCAAAGTCAGTAGTGGATTCACAGTACTTGAACTATTAATGCTTAAAGGAAATAAAGTATCACTGCTTACACACAATAATCAAGGTGTTATTATAAGTTTTTAATAGACAATGGATTACAACTTTGTTATATTCTGATTTTCAAGAGCGTTTTTAAAATAATCCTCATTCTCATAGGAAGCAGCCTACTTCAACACTCACATAGAGGTGAAATTTGTCAAGGATACTCCTGTAATTCGACACTCACTCATACGAGATACAAACTTTCATTAAGAGTTCATAGACTCAACCTCCACAAATAATTACAGAATAAATGCACTCACATCATGTCACGACTCAAAATCACAAGTTATGATGACACCTATATTCTGAATCGATAGGTAAGATGACCCAATGTTCTTACAAATTCAATTCAATAAATCTAGTGGAAAAGTACAGTGACTGTAACAAACCCGAACTAATCAGTATATTATAAAGAACGAGAACATGATTACAACTTTAGAATAGTAATTACAACTCTCAAACTACTGAATTACAATGAAAATATTGAAATTACAAGTAACTAAGGATAAAGATAAGAATGGAAATGAGAAGTTTAGACTCCATAAAGAAGATGAAAGGATCAGTTTCATCACAATAGGCATAACCTCTCTTTCTAACTTCTCTTCCTCTTAAATTAGTCGCTAATTGGGTCTGGATCCCAAATCAACCTTTTTGGCCCAATAACTGATTTTGTGACGTCAAAGTTCATGTCGGGCTGGGTTGATTCATAACACTGACAAGCTAAAAAATCTCAAATACAAGTTTTTCACAAATGAAATGCGAAAAAAGTTGAAATATCATCCAAATTTGGTGTCATAAGTGCAAGATATTCTACAATACGATGCAACTCTGAAATTGGAATTACAAAGTTTGAATATATAAGAAATTCTCTGAATTTTAAAACAACAGAATGATCAAAGAGATAGAGGAAGGCGTGGGCCACAAAATAGCCAAATAACTTACCACAACTTCAAAATAACCTAAGCCCAGGCTCAAAAAGCTTCACGGGATGTGCTCGTACTCAAAAACAAATCAACACCATAAAATAGTGCACTAAATATAGTATGAGTACGAAATCACATATACACAATATGTCTTATAGACCGATAACGAAGAAATAGTGACATGATTATGTAAGAATAATCTTTCAAGTTTACAAGTTCTACATTATACTTAACAACCAAGTTTTAACAGAAAATAGGGATATTTAATGCCATGTAATGTTCGACATTATCAATTAAGCACATAATCAATTATGAATAAAGGATGTTATGAGATTCAATGCAATACAATGAGATGATATACCTCAAATGTCAAGTAATGCCTCAATCATATATACATGATACTTTTAGGAAATTCTCCAGGAGTTCGTAGCCCATAGAGGACTCACGAGGTCTATATACGGCACATATGGTCTCCACATGCCCATGAGAAAGATCTCAATGCACTATCACAAAATTAAATAATCCCTAGTACGGACGATTTCCACATGCATACTCAAACCTTACTCATACTCGATCTCATGTCAATTAATTTACATAGCATATATCAATAAAATAGGGAATGATAATGCATCGCATTTCAATCATTTACCCTCGACATAAACATATAGGTTGAATGAAGAAACATAACACACACACACACACACACAAAACAACCAAGTCTACCATTAATCAGGTAATTAATGTCCATACACTTTAGCATTCTTGGATTGCAAACTATCATTTCATAGTAATAAACTTTCCCTTATATCACCGGTACTCGTATCAATGTCCCATCACACTAAGGGTACTACACGCGCCATTTTTCACACTTATCCATTATCTATTCAACTTTTTGAACTTTAATTAGCTAAAAATCCCTCAACAAAGCCATAAAACTCTTAACATACCTCGAATGTCGAACAACAAGTCACGAACCCTTAAAATATTTTCTTCCCTTTTCGCAAAGATTCAGAACATTCCTAATATATCAAAAATGCATTATTCATAAATAAATGAATCGGTGAATATTCATATTAGTATACATCTGGTATAAATTATTTTGAACACATTTGTCGCACATGTATTACAAGTTATTTAGTATAAGGTTTTGAATAATAACATAAATCTATTGAAAACATTTTTTGTAACTAAAATTATATTTGTAAACTATAAATTCATGAATATGATACTTTCACAACTAAAAATTGCTTTAAAAACGATGGCCAAAAGTGACAGATGACGTGGTTTGTTTTGCTTACAATGACAGAAAAGCGACGCGATCACTTTTGTCTCTTTTGTCCTCTTGCTTTTTAAAAATCGATGGACTACGTCATTTCTTCCTCTCTTTTTATAAAAAAATATTTTCTTCTTAAGCAACAGATATAACGTCACTGAAAAAGTGTCACATTTATGAAATTTTATTTTACTAATTTACCTCTAGTTACAAAAAAAAGCTTCATTAATTTAATGTTATTATTTAGAATTTATACTAAAAATAACTTGGAATACACATACATCGGACATGTAACACACACGTTCAAATCTTAGTTTATTAAACATACTTATACTTTTTTATGACTATGATGTATAGGCCAGTTTTCGTGCAACTCGACTAATTCCACGAAATACCTGCTACCTCTCACCAATAATAGGTAACTATGTCCACCAAAGCTAGAACTGTTTAGAAGAATCAATTATTATATATTATCTATTATTTTGGTTTCTTAATGGCTAATATTCATTTTAAATCAACACATCTAGTTCATTGGTTGTTTATGTAGATATTCTTAATCACTTCAGAGATGTTCCCTATAAAATTTTATTTTATTTAACACCAATGAAAAACAGTGATTCATTTTAGGTAATACATTTGATGTCTTCCTTTGTAGATTCGAAAAAAATATAATAGCATGATAGGGAAAGAAAAAAGGAGACATAGCAGAGGAACACAATGGTATATTAGTGAGTATGGAATTACATGAAGATAATTGGGGGATCATCTCCTGCTTGCCCTTGAAGTTTGACGTTATTGGAACAAAGTCGAAAAAATTTAGGATGAGAAATCCTACCTTTAAGATTATTGCTTAGAATCATACATAAGGTTCTAAGCAAGAATCTTAAACATATGATTTCTAATCCTAAATTTTCTCAAACATTGTTCCAACGCCAAACTTCAAGGGCAAGTAGGAGATGATCCCCCAACTATATCATCATGTAATATCATTCTGACTAATATACCGTTGTGTTTCTCTGCTATGTCTCATTTTTTTCTTCCCCTATCATGCAATTCTATTTTTTTCGAATCTACAAAAGAAGACATTAAATGTATTACCAAAAAATGAGTCACTATTTTCATTGGTGTTAGTAAAATAAAACTTTATAGGGAAAAACTCTGAAGTGATTAATAATATATGCACGAACTTATTCAGAAAAATCCACAAAATCTATTTAAACCTTATCACAATCATTCACTATGTGACGACTTTATCCTATGACGTTGAACTTTTGACCTCATGTAATGGATTGATTCTCTTTGAGTTTGACAAAATTATGATTTACAGTATTTTCAATCTGATTACTAGTGAGCACCAATACATACCATATCCAGAGTCTACAAACAAGTTTGGTAAAACATGTCTAGATATTGATTATCCGAAATTATGATTTACTCGCTGGTTGAATCAAACATTTAGTTTATATTTTTAAGAGGGTTTGGTTCAAGATGTGTAAATGCAACCTTGTTGTTTTATTAGATCTTTATCTAAGACGCAAAGTTGTTAATTGTCTTTATCTAAGACGAAAAGTTGCTATCTCAGTCATGACGATAAATTATATACCCTCTCACTTAGAGATTAACACTTTGAGCATAAAATCTTATAATTTAAATAGAACTTACTGCTCAAATAATTTACTGATTCAAAGCAAAACAATTCTCTATCATATTAAGAATTCACGTGGCTAACATGAACTTAAGCAGTAGACTACCCCTAATGAAAAGACATCATATTTAAGGATGGCAATGGGGCGGTGCTGGTGGGGTGGGGTGGGTTGAGCCTAACCCGCAAAAATTTTAATCCGCCCCGCCCCGCATAGACCTACCCTGCATAAATTTTTTTAAGGGTTGTCCAGTTAGAAAGGCAACCTCACTCATTCTTGCCTTAATCATGAGAGGTAAGACAAGAAATGTGTTGAGGCTTAATATTTTTTTTCTAGTTAAATTTGATACTAAAATATAATTCATGAAAATAAATTTATTTTTTCATTAAGTTGTATAAATTTAATAGGATGGTGACTTAAAAAAATATTTTTTAGAGGCCAATTGGGAAACATGTAAGAAATTGTATTATTTTTTATTGACCCATTTTTATTTACTATCTTGAATATTTTAGTAGCTTTAAAGAAATTATTTTAATATATAATGCTTTATCACTTTTATGACATGTAAAAAGTTAAAATTAAGTTTGAACCCACATAAAATCACATATACCTCCGCATTAGTTTTTTTAAAAATCCATTTCAACCCACCCCGCATCCCACCCGTCCTGCACAACCTTAAACCCACCCTACCCCGCATAGCCTTAAACCCACCCTACCCCGCATAGCCTTAAACCTACCCCACCCCGCATCCGTCCCGCCCCATTGTCATCCCTAATCATATTAAATCAAAATTACATAAAGATATAAAACATGTTATGAATTAAAAATTGTTATTTTTCCCATGTTGTTAGCTCTTCCAACATAAAATGTTTATCAGCAACTAGGGATGGCAATGGGGCGAGCGGGTGCAGGGTGGGTTTAAAGCTATGGGGAGCGGGGCGGGTTTAAGGTTATGCGGGGTGGGGAGGAATGTGGGGCGGGTTGAAGTGGTTTTTAAAAAAACTAATGCGGGGAGGGGCGGATTGCGGGTCTAGGTGGTTTTATGTGGGTTTATGCGGGTTCAAATTTAATTTTAACTTTTTATATGTTATAAGAGTGATAGAGCATTATCTATTAAGAAAGTTTCTTCAAAATTACTAAAATATCCAAGATAGTAAATGAAAATAGTTCAATTAAAACTACTACAATTCTTACATGCTTCCCAATTGACCTCTAAAAAATAAAATTTTAAGTCATTATCTATTAAATTAATACAACTTAATAAAAAATAAATTTTATTTTTTGTATCAAAATTAACTAGAAAAAGAAAATATTAAAAAATTTATGCGGGGAGGATTCATGCGGAGTGGGTCTATGCGGGGCAGGGTGGGGCGAGTTCAAAATTAAAAATTTGTTATGCGGGGCGGATTAAAAAAATTCGGGTTAAGCTCAACCCGCCCGACTCCCGCCCCTGCCCTACCCCGCATCGCACCAGTGTCTTCCCTATCAGCAACAAGAAATGAACAAATCACTTTTAAAAAATGATAACTTTATGCCTAATAAGTAACCCACACTTAACAGTCATTTTTAACCATTTATAACAAAAATTCATATCAAATACCATGTATTAGTCAACAAGCAAAATAAAAACTGGACCTTTATGTCAAGATGATGTCTTCTGAAACTTGACTGATCGGGAAAAAACCTTGATCGAACTAGAACCCTCAATAGACCGAAAACCATAGAAAGAACATGAAGTTTACACGGTAAAGAAAGGTTGAAATTTTGGAAGTTTGACGATGAGGTTATGTTGGGGTTTTAATGTGTGTTTTGAGGTGCTTAGCTAAAATGGTTGAGGTCTATTAATGGTGAGGGAAGACTAAACTATATCATTTCCCAGCACTCATCTAAGGTGAAGAAGATGAGTGTTGCGGCTGATTTTTCTTGATCCTTCATTAGGTCCTCTTATTGTTTTATAGTCTAGGTTTAGGGTAAAGTGTGGTGTATTTTTTAGGATCTAATCTTCCTAAAATACCCTTATGAATTTTGGATAATATCAAAAAGTTTGGAGAAAAGAGTGAAATATTTCCCTCTCCCATGGAATATGCTTTTAATAAATATTGAGATAAATATCATGTGACAACATGCCATTGGGTTTGATCTTTTAACATTTCTTTTAAAAATAACCTGCAATAAAATACTACCTAAATGGTAAATATAAGAAAACTCAAATAGCATACATTTTGTAATTTTCTTTTTTCTCGCAAAAATCAATAATAAAAGTATTATCTTAAAATACGACTATATTTATGATTTTCAATTTTCTCAAGTAGAATCTACTAAAAATGAAATAAAGATAAAAGAAAGATTAGATTTGAAAATAGATATTTAAAGCTAAAAATATGTTAAAACTCGGAGATGAATAAAAAATCATATGTCTATAACTACAAACTTCAAGGGCAAGCAGGAGATCCCCAACAATATCATCATGCAATTTTGTATAGGTTCTTCTTGGGTGAGGGACTCCATCAATTTCTTAAAATATATTTTTGGAATCTGTTTTGCAATATAAATTTATATTTTAAATATTTCTCTAAAAAAAAACAAGGGATCTAGCCAATTTTTTATACTCGTTTTTTTATTAAGAATGATATTTAGAAATTTAAGGAAACTGACAGACATTCCTCGATTTTTTAGAAAACCAATCCACCATTGTTTGACCATATGTCTAGATATAGTATTCATTATAGAATAATATTTATCTATTCAGTTTTAATAAAAAAAATTAATAGATTATATTTGTTTATGGTGTCTGATTATGTAACACCTCAGATCTCAAAACGAAGAAAATCTTAGTTTTCAGAAAAACTGGTGCCAGTACGAACGAAACTACTCACGGACCGTAGGTAGGACCACGGACCATAGGTGGGGTTCTGTCGTTAAGGCCCAAGTCTTAATAGTCTCTGATCCCACCCACGGTCGACCAATACGGTCTGTGGTTGGACCTACGGACCATAGGTCTGACCGTAGGTGAGGGTCAGCAGCCAGTTAGAGGGAAATTGTTGATGGATCAACTTCAAATAGTAATCACTCTTAGAACAAAAGGAATTAGGTGGACCATGACCCACGTAATGATAGCTAATTGAATCCTCTTTACAACGCCACCGAGTTTGCTAAAATCCCATCTCCGAGTAAAAAGTTATGCTCGTTTTAGTGAAGCCCTGTCGAGCAGACTTGACCGACGACCCCTACCTACGGTTGGTAGATCAACCCACGGACCGTAGGTCCCTCCGTGAGTAGCCTTCGACAGAATTAAGTTAGGGTCGTTTTGGTCCTTTCCCCTATGCGCTGGGCACCTAAACTACGTCGTTTAACCCCTAAACTACGTCATTTTACTTAGATTAAGCCTAATAACCTAGTTAGAACATAACCAAAACCTAAACATTTGTAAAAGACTTTTGATAAGACTCTAAGAATTCTCAAGACTTGGCTCTTAACTCTACCTTGAATTTGAATTATGAATTCAAGGTCATGATTTGTGATAGGAAAATTATCATGATGATTGGGAGTGCTTTTAGATAGTTAAACATGAGAAACGATCAAGAAATCACTGTCTGGAAGCAAGTCCGCGACGTGGAGATGCATTTTATTATTTGTCGCGAAATAAATTTTGAGGCAGAAGGGTCCGCGACGCGGAGAGAAAAGTCCCATTTCTGAAGAACAGGTCCGCGACGCGGACCTAGTACCCAGATTCTGCCCGACTTTTTCCTTCTTCGTTTTCTAACCCCAATTCACCTAAATTCGATTCTTTTTCTCAATTCCTCTTTAGATTCAAATACCCAATACATGTACACAAGAATATAACTCAAAACAACTTTTAAAATTGATAAAACTATCTCAAGAAACTCATCAATCCCATCCAAGTTCAAGAATGAAAGCAATTCAAGAACACAACTCAAGAACATAAAATCTTCAATCTTTTAGGACGAAAATTACACTGAAATAAACATGTTTGGTGCGTGGGTGAATGAACCCAACCCTATGTGAACTCACATACCTCGTAGGATCGAATCCTTGGCGAAATCCGCAATCAATTCCTCAATAAATCGACGAATCTTGACCTTTCTCTTCTTTTCTCCTCTTGAGTTCTTTCTCTAATAACCCTAGCGTAAAATTTGAGTGCGTAAACTGAACCAATTCAGTTTAGACCCCAAATAAATTACTTAAAACGGATTTAATTAACTGGGTAATGAAAAGACCAAAATACCCTTCTAAAATTCGGGTGACTTTCCTTATTCGGACAGCCAGACTTCAAATGGGCATATCTCCCTCATACGAACTCAAAAACTAGCAAACTCAGTGGCGTTGGAAAGATAATTCAAAGACCTTTCATTTAATGTCTTGTATCCCACCTAATTCATCTTGTACCAGGAGTTATGGTCATTTGAAGTTGATCCAAAATTCATACTTAACATAACTTGCCAAATTTTAGATTTTCATTCTTTCCAAAAATGGTTCTTTCTAATTTTAGCTCTTTCAAATAACGGGGTGTTACAATATCTCTCCCTTGGGAACATTCGTCCTCGAATGAGATTACTCTTAGTAGGCTAAGGGTATAACATCTAACATCCAGCCCAAACACCCAACAAGCAAAATGTAAACACAACAAGTCAACTTAAAGTAAATGCCAAGAAAAGGATTAGTACCTTGATTTGGAATTTCTCCAGACTCGAAGAAATGTGGGTACCTCTTCTTCATGTCCTCCTCAGCTTCCCAAGTAGCTTCCTCAATAAATTGATTCTTCCACAGAACTTTGACTGATGCTACTTCCTTGGTCCTCAACTTGCGAACTTGACGATCTAGAATCTGAACAAGAATCTCCTCATAAGATAAGCTATCTTTAATACCAATATCTTCAGTAGGTATGATGAGTGAAGGATCGCCCATACACTTCTTCAACATGAAAATGTGAAACACCGGATGAACCGCTACTAAATCTTGTGGTAGCTCCAACTCATAAACCATGTTACCGATCCTCTTGGATATTCTGTAAGGACCAACATACCGGGGACTAAGTTTACCCTTCTTTCCAAATCTCATAATACCCTTCATGAGTGAAACCTTTAAATAAACCAAATTATCTACTTCAAACTCTAAGTCTCTTCTCCTAACATCTGTATAGGATTTTTATCGACTCTGCGCTGTTTTCAATCTCTCTTGAATAACCTTCACCTTCTCCATAGCTTGATGAACCAAGTCTGGTCCTATCAACCCAGCTTCACCAACTTCAAACCATCTAATAGGATATCCTCATCTTCTCCCACAAAGAGCCTCATACGGAACCATTTGGATGCTAGAGTGGTAACTATTGTTATAAGCAAACTTAATGAGAGATAGGTGATCATTCCAATTTCCTTTGAAATCAATCACACAAGCCCTCAACATATTTTCTAAAGTTTGAATGGTGCACTCTGCTTGACCATCAGTCTGAGGATGAAAAGCAGTACTCAAATTCACTTTTAAACCCAAACCTTTTTGGAATGACTTCCAGAATTGTGTAGTAAACTGTGCACCTCTATCTGAAATAATGAATACTGGAACTCCATGAAGTCTGACTATCTCTTGAATGTATAACTTAGCATAATCTTCTGCCGAATGGGTAGTCTTTACCGGCAAAAAGTGGGCTGATTTAGTCATTCGATCTACAATCACCCAAATGGAATCATGCTACCTGCGAGACCGTGGTAAACCTGTGATGAAATCCATATTGATCATCTCCCACTTCCATTTCGGAAGTTATATATTTGAGCCATACCACCGGGCCTCTGGTGCTCTACCTTAACTTGTTGGCAATTCAGACACTTAGCAACGAACTCTGCAATGCCCTTCTTCATACTACTCCACCAATAAACTTCTCTCAAATCACAATACATCTTTGTGGAACCTGGATGGATAGAATATCTGGAGCTATGAGCTTCCTCCATAATCCTTTCTTGAAGTTCATCCACCCTTGGTACACACAACCTACCTTGATACCTCAATACACCATCTCCCCCTTGTTCAAAAGTCATTACTTTCTGCTTATGAACATTTGCCTTCAATTCAAGCAAAATAGGATCTTGGTCTTGTTTCTCCTTAACTTCGGACACTAATGATGATTCAGCCCTCTGCATCACCACCACTCCTCCTTTATTGGAATCCATTAAACGAACTCCTAATCGTGCAAGTCTATGCACATCTTTTGCTAACTCTTTCTTGTCTTCCTCAAAATGGGCAGTACTACCCATAGACAATCTACTCAAGGCATCAGCAACAACATTAGCCTTACCTGGGTGATAGAGAATACTCATGTCATAATCCTTGAGTAACTCTAACCACCTTCTTTGTCTGAGATTTAGCTCTTTCAGACTAAACACATACCGAAGACTCTTGTGATCGGTGAACACATCCACATGAACACCATAAAGATAGTGATGCCATATTTTCAAAGAGAATACTACGACAGCCAACTCTAGATCATGGGTTGGGTAATTCTTCTCATGAACTTTCAGATGTCTGGAGGCATAAGCTATAACTTTACCATTCTGCATTAACACACAACCCAATCCAACTCTGGACGCATCACAATACACAACAAAACCTTGAGTACCTTCTGGTAAGGTCAATACTGGGGCAGTAGTCAACCTAGTTTTCAATTCCTGAAATCTTTTCTCACAAGCTTCAGACCATTGAAACTTCACTGTTTTCTGAGTCAACTTAGTCAAAGGAGATGAAATAGATGAGAACCCCTCGACGAACCTTCTATAATATCCAGCCAACCCCAAGAAACTCTTAATATCAGTTGGAGATGTAGGTCTAGGCCAATTCTGCATTGCCTCTATTTTCTGAGTATCAACCCGAATTCCATTACTGGAAACAATGTGACCTAAGAATGCCACAGACTCAAGCCAGAACTCACACTTAGAGAAATTGGCATATAAATCCTTATCCTTTAGAGTTTGGAGAACTACTCTGAGATGACTAGCATGATCTTCCTCATTCCTCGAATAGATTAGAATGTCATCAATGAAAACAATAACAAACATATCTAAATAAGGCTTGAATACTCTGTTCATAAGGTCCATAAATGTTGCAGCAGCATTGGTCAAACCAAATGACATAACTAAGAACTCATAATGACCATATCGGGTCCTGAAAGCTGTCTTAGGGATATCACTTTCCCTTACTTTCAACTGATGATAGCAAGATCTGAGGTCTATCTTAGAAAAACAAGTGGCACCCTGAAGTTGATCGAAAAGATCATCAATTCTAGGAAGAGGATACTTGTTCTTGATAGTAACCTTGTTCAACTGACGGTAATCTATACACATTCTAAGAGAACTATCTTTCTTTCTCACAAATAAGACCGGAGCTCCCCAAGGTGAGACACTTGGTCGAATAAAACCTTTCTCAAGAAGATCTTTCAACTACTTTTTTAACTTTTTCAACTCTGCTGGTGCTATTCTATATGACGGAATAGAGATAGGACGAGTATCGGGAAGAATATCTATACCGAAGTCTATTTCTCTCTCAGGAGGGACTCCGGGAAGATCATCTAGAAAGACTTTTGGAAACTCTCTTACTACTGAAACTGACTGAATAGGAGGTGTCTCAACACTAGAATCATTAACTCGGACTAAGTGATAGACACACCTCTTGGAAACTAACTTTCTCGCCTTAAGGTACGAAATGAAACGACCCTTAGGCACTACTGAACTACTCTTCCACTCTATAACTGACTCATTAGGAAACTGGAAATGAAAAACTCGACTTCTACAATCAACTGAGGCATAACAGGCATGAAGCCAGTCCATACCTAGAATGACATCAAAATCTACCATATCTAGCTCAACTAAGTCAGCCATGGTGCTCTTGTGATTGACAGAAATGGTACAATCACGTAGACTCTCTCAGCTAGAAAAGACTCACCAATAGGTGTAGAGACACTGAAGGGCTCAAGAAGTTTCTCAGGAAGAACATCAAAATTCATCGCAACATAAGGAGTCATAAAAGATAGACTCGCTCCTGGATCTAGCAAAGCATAAACATCAAAATTAAAGACTTGGATCATACCAGTGACAACATATGGTGAATCCTCTTGCTCTTGGCGACTAGTGATGGCATACAGACGGTTTCCTCCTCCGCCTTTCCCAGAAGTAGCTCCTCTATAAGCAGCTCTGTCTAGTGGAGCAACTGAAGAAGATTGGGCTCTATTGCCCCTATTACCATTACCTTGTCTGTTCTTAGGGCACTCTTTCATAAAGTGACCGTTCTGACCACACTTGAAGCAAACAGTGGAGCCATCACGACAAACCTCTGAATGGCTCCTACCACACTTAGCACACGTAGGAGTCATATTACCCCCTTATGCCATACTACCTTGAAACTGTGCAGGTCTAGCTCTGAAATTTTGTGAATTCTGATTATGGAACGCACCTCTGTTTCTTGGTGCAGGTGCACTAGCAGATGATGGAGCAGGTCTTTTTTGCTTCTGTTGGAAAGATGATTGGTTGACATTACTCTTCTGCTGTCCGGACTCATTCCCTGACATCTTAGCTCTCTTGTTTCGAAACTCTTCCTTATCTCTCAGCTTCTCTTCCTCAACCTGCTGCCCATGAATCATAAGTCTTGCTATGTTCATGTCTCCTATAAGCATAGCGGCCTTGCCCTCCTTACTTGACAGACGAGACAACCCAGCAACGAACAAACTCATCCTGCTTCTCATGTCAGCAACCATCTCCGGAGAATAGCGGGAAAGTTTGGTGAACTTCATACTGTACTCATGAACACTCATAGATTCCTGCTTAAGAGTGAGGAATTCTCGTACCTTTGCTTCTCTCAGTTCACGGGGAAAGAAATGCCCCAAGAAGGCCTTCTCAAACATAGCCCAACTCACAAGTGGTGCACCTTCAGCTCTATTCTTTTTCCATTGATCAAACCAGATTCTAGCGACACCCTTTAATTGGTATGCAGCTAGTTCCACCCTCTCAGCATCGGCAACGTGCATAATCTCAAAAACCTTCTGAAGCTCTTCAACAAAGTTTTTCGGATCCTCAGTGACACTTGAACCAGTGAAGCTTGGAGGATTCATCCTTGAGAACTCACGGACCCTTGAAGTATCAGCCATTTCCTGTCGATTCTCTCTCTGTCCCACTTGATTGGTCACAGCTTGACTCAACATCCGGATAGCTTCCCGGAACTCAGCATTGGTGACCTCTCCTTGGGGTTGCACTTCCGGTGCATTAGGTACCCCTTGATCCTGTGGTGCAACATTCCTTCTAGCGTTGGATTCTGATCCTGGTTACCTATATCTGAAGCAAGGAGGCTCACCAACAACTCTGAAGCTCAACTGGATCAACGGTGCGTTGGATGTTGATCCTGGTTACCTGTATCTGCATCATAAAAGATGCAGGTCAAATGGCATCAGTACATTGAATGTACGAGCATGCGAGGGGAATTCTAAAACAAGACATAAGCTTGAAAGGAACTGAAGGAACATACCTGGTTTCAACTCAACTCATTTCAATATAAGGCAATAATATAAATGCAATATAAAGAAAAGCTTTAAAACATGTGGATAACAACTCTGTGTATTGAAAAAATACAATAGTAACTCAGTTTGTATGCAAGGATACAATATAAACTCTGATTGTATATGAAAATACAAATAACTCTGTGTATATAATAATACAAAATATCTCTGTGGAGTTTCTCTAAACGACAATCATCACTATGAGTTATGTGATGGTACAGCATTTTATCTCACGCTGCCAGGGCCGTCCTATACCTTGCCAGGGGTATAGAACATAACTACTAAGTGGATCCACTAGTCTATGCTAAAAAGCACTAACGAATCATCTAAAAAGTATGACCCTTTTCTACCCATGCTGGCCACACGGTTTATGGAGACTTTGAATTATCTGAACTCAAGCTCGTCCCCAAATCGGTGCTCAATACTTCTCCCAAAATATAACTAGCTCATATGTTTGAAAACATAACTCTTTATGTGGTTTGAGATAATTACTCAAAAACTAGCTCAAAGACTCTCTTGAAAATCGGTGTTTCCTCTCTTGTTTAAATGTGAAAATATTTTACTCTTGGGAATACTTAGTTCTCATATAATCTTTTGAAGAAAAGAATTTCACTCTTACTCCTACTCAACTAAATGTTCAAGTCTTTAAAACAAGTTTAAAACATTTGTAAAAGACTTTTGATAAGACTCTAAGAATTCTTTAGACTTGGCTCTTAACTCTACCTTGAATTTGAATTATGAATTCAAGGTCATGATTTGTGATAGGAAAGATATCATGATGATTAGGAGTGTTTTTAGATAGTTAAACATAAGAAACGATTAAGAAATCACTGTCTGGAACCAAGTCCGCGACGCGGAGATGTATTTTATTATTTGGTCGCGAAATAAATTTTGAGGCAGAAGGGTCCGCGACCTCTCCACAACGCGGAGAGAAAAGTCCCATTTCTAAGGAACAGGTCCGCGTCGCGGACCTGGTACCCAGATTCTGCCCGACTTTTTCCTTTTTTGTTTTCTAACCCCAATTCGCCTAAATTCAATTCTTTTTCTCAATTCCTCTTTAGATTCAAATACCCAATACATGTACACAAGAATATAACTCAAAACAACTTTTAAAATCGATAAAACTATCTCAAGAAACTCATCAATCCCATCAAAGTTCAAAAATGAAAGCAATTCAAGAACACAACTCAAGAACATCAAATTTTCAATCTTTTAGGACGAAAATTACACTGAAATAAACATGTTTGGCGCGTGGGTGAACGAACACAACGCTATGTGAACTCACATACCTCGTAGGATCGAATCCTTGGCGAAATCCGCAATCAATTCCTCAATAAATCGGCGAATCTTGACATTTCTCTTCTTTTCTCCTCTTGAGTTCTTTCTCTAAAAACCGTAGCGTGAAATTTGAGTGCGTAAACTGAACCAATTCAGTTTAGACCCAAAATAAATTACTAAAAATGGATTTAATTAATTGGGTAATGAAAAGACCAAATTACCCTTCTAAAATCCGGGTGACTTTCCTTATTCAGATAATCTGACTTCAAACGGGCATATCTCCCTCATAAGAACTCGAAAACTAGCAAACTCGGCGGCGTTGGAAAGATAATTCAAAGACCTTTCATTTGATATCTTGTATCCCACCTAAGTCATCCTGTACTAGAAGTTATGGTCGTTTGAAGTTGACCCAAAACTCATATTTAACATAACTTGCCAAATTTCAAATTTTCATTCTTTCCAAAAATGGTTCTTTCTAATTTTAGCTCTTTCAAATAACGGGGTGCTATAAAATATCTCTGTAGATCTATTTTCTTATCCTTATTTGAGTTTCTTATTATTTTTTTATTACTTTCATTCCTTACTGTAAAAATATGAGAAATAAAAGAAAGAAGTGTGCAAGAAAATAGAGGAAAAAGTAAGATTTTTTTAAACTTATTATTTCGGCCATATTGCAATCATATTTTTATCTATAAAAAATATTGAGGCATCTATGAATTTACTAGATAATGAGTGAAAAATAAAATTGATCGTCAAAATAATAAACTTAAATTAGCAATTGAATCAAAGAAGCCAAAAAAATGCATGTATGAGAAGGATCAAATATACCTCTACACTAATTTTCTAAAAAAAACAAATTAAAAACTATTTTTTCACTTTCGTTACACCAAAAGGGTATATCTGAGCGACTTGTGTATCAATAAGGATATATATATATATAGGAGCCACTTCTATAACAACAACTCTAAATTACAAAGTTAAGGGGTATATCAGACATTTTCTCTATATTCTTTAATTGGTGATTTTCTCCTGTTAGAAGCAAAATTTGGGAAGGAACTTGTAACTTTGGACCTTTTCGGCATTTACTAGTATATAAAGAGACTAGTGAATTTGGCCGCACTTCGCGCGATCATAAATTTTTTTATTTATTTTATAAAATAGTCGTTTTCTAATATTTCAATCATAAATTAATATTTAAGAAATTGATTTTTATATTAAAAAAATTCTTTGAGAAAAGATGGTCTAAGGACACAAGTTTATCAACTCTTTAATTTTAAGAACGTTGATTTTAAGAAGGATTTGTGGCTGCTTACCGATCCTTATATCTGCCAAACATGAGAGTAAAGTTCATGTCAAAGACATTTTGCAATACTTAAAATTTCCAAAACTAAAATAAAAGGTCAAATCAAAACATAATTTCATAAGTAAAAATAAATAAAAACAGCTCAACAAAATAATAGTGAAAGCCTACGGAAAAAAATGTCAAAACCATATTATATTAAAGACTTTTACGATAATCAAATTATAATGAAAAATCAAACAAATTTTTCACATAAAAACATGATTTATAATCTTATACATGTATTTCATTTTTCAACTATGACATTACGACATCATTCCTGCAAAAATTAACATTAATATTCAAGATTCACTAATAATTATCTTGAAGGATATGTGCAAGACAATATTTCATAACATATAATTTAAAATATAATTTAACATATATTTTATTAAAATTTAATTTAATTTTTTTAATTAGTTTGAAAAATTAATTTGAGGGAATTTTTTTATTTTATATTGTAACTACAACTATTTATACTTAATATTTTAACATATCATTTAGCAAGAAATATTATTTTTTTGATAAAAATAACAAATAATACTAATAAAGAAAAATATATATGTGATGAAACTTTGACCTTGTTCATCCTTAACAAAATTGTGTTGTCATTATCATTAAAGAACTATGAAGATTTTTTCCTTTGAAATTATTTTGATAAAGTTTCGTTTTAAAATCATCAAAGAACTTTCTTTTTTCTATCTGTATTTTTTTAATTTTTCAATGAAGCATCATCAATAATTTATCCAAAAAAATTCTTATACGTCTCTAGTACTAAAATAAAATTAAAAAATTATTAATTTTAATGATTCTTTACTTCTGTATGATGTGATTCATATATAATCGAGGATATGAAGACAACCACTTAATAGAGGAAACATGATGTTAATTTTAATTTTCTTCATGTTTCACTCACAATGTCTACATCCTAAGTATAATCGGATAAAATATATTTTTATCGCCGATAACTTCTTTAAATAAATAATTTTTTTGCCAATTCGCTCAATTTCTTATTTTTAATTGTAAGTATTATAAATATAAAATTTTAGTATTTATAAATTTAGATAATCTACACTTTACTCCTTTTTTTTGTACTTTTTGAATTTTCTCATTTTTATTATTAAGAAAATCAGAAAATGTAAAATAAATAAACAAAAAAGAATTAAGGAAAAAGAAGGAAATGTAAAAAATGAAAAAGAGAAAAAGACACCAATTAAAAAGTTTTGACAGGTAAGCAGAAAAGAAATTAAAAGCAGTTTTTATTTTTTTACTTTTTTGGCCCTCTAATTTTTTTCTTTCTCATTTCTTTTGTCCTCCATTCTTTCCCTCTAATTCATTTCCCAAGACTAAAAAAAATATCTTTTATTTGTTTTTGTAAAAAAAAAGGAAAGAAAAAATGTATGTAACTCCTTTTATTTTTCTCTTTTTTATTTTCTTATCTTTTGTCCTTCTCCTCCTAACTTGTCATTAAGATAAACTCTCCATTTTCTTCTTCTACTAATTTTGCATTATCATAAGTTGTGAATACATCTATAAAATATAATACCTTATATATGATTACTTTCACAAATTTACGTAGTTTACATTCTATATATCTCATATAATTAAATACATAAAGTTATGCAGTTTACATTCGAAACATCTTCATTTCACTTTTTTAAAGTGTCATCCACTTTTTCGAAATAATAAAGAGAAGAGAAATTTTTAAACAAAAAAGATAAGATAATACAAATTAAAACGTTTTGACATATTATGCAAGAAAAAAGTTTTTTTAATTTGACTTATAATAATTCTGGATATAAATTGAAATATATTTTCTCATATAATTAAATATACAGATTTATGCAATTTATATTGGGAATATCTCTCTCACCTTTTTGTGTAGTCGCATTTTTTTTTGTTTTTATAGGGTCCCAATTTTGAATCATAAATTGTTGCTTATAGAACCTGAAAAGCAATAAAATATATGTTAGTGTATGTTTGTGAAATCAATACAAATAATAACATAAAAATGTGAACAAATAAAGGATAAAAAAGACATGAGAACTGAAAAGGAAATTACAGTAGGAAAAAATATATATGTTTAATAAGGAAAATGAAACTTGAAAAAGGGAGAAAATGAAAGTAATGCAAAAGTAAAGTAAAAATAAGCTTTCAGCAAATGAGGTAGTCTTTATGGATTTGGAATAAAATTAAATGTGTAAATAAATGGTAAGAAATTTAATTTGAATATGACTTTTAATATGGCAACGTTTGTGGAAGACGTTTTAAAACTTTTAATATGGAAACGTTTGTGGAAGACATTTTTAAATAGCAATAATAAAAACGGCACTTACATTAATTTGTCATATTTAATATATGTAACTTTTTAACATTAAAAAATGGAAAGAAAATTCAAAAATTTGAGAAAATAGATAAATCAATTTCCTGATCAATGAGGCATGCCACATCATCGGGCTTATGATCCTCCTTTATATAAATATATATGCCACATCATCGAGCTTATGATCCTCCTTTATATAAATATATAGATTGCCTAAATTTTATTTAATGCAAATACTCAATGTTTAATTATTAATATTTCTATATATTAGAATAGAGTGTTTCAACATGTCCGTTTACTGACATTAGCTGAAAGTTTAAGGGTATAATGGTATTTTGCAAGATAAGTTTGCTTAAAGAGGTTGTGTTTTCCGCTTTAATCCTTAGACCACATCAACAACTCCTTAAAAGACCCATTGTTTTTTGTTAAATTACAGATGATGCCATTCACTGAAATATCATTGAATACGGTGGGACCCATTGAACTACACATGTAATGTAACTACATAAGACTTGTGGACTTGTGGCCAGTCTGTGTTCCTTCAATTTTTGCCTTATTTTTTTTTTTAATAATAAAACACTTTTGGCCATTTTAGTTGTGAAATGTCCATTGATGAGATCAAAATTGGTCTTAAATAATTTTTTTCAAGAATGGAATATTATTAAATCAGATTGAAACTAGTATACATTAAATAATATATTTTTAAAATGTTATATTATATCAAATAAATTATGAATATTAAAAATTTAATTAATGATCTTATATAATTAATTATATGTTCATCATATCATATATCATATATCATAATAAAAGAGAACCCTAGGCCCGTCTACATGACGCCACCACAAACCAGGATTCCCTTTTAATTTATTTATTTCCAAAACTAGCCTTTCCCTTTCATGAAAAGTTGTGACTTTTATGAAAAGTTGTGACTTTTATGAAAAATTATGACTTTTATGAAAAATTGTGACTTTTATGAAAAGTTGTGACTTTTATCAAAAATAGTAACTTTTATGAAAAGTTGTGACTTTTATGAAGAGTTGCAATTTTTATGAAAAATTGTGACTTTTATGAAAGGTTGTGACCTTTCCGAATGGTTGTAACTTCTCAAAAGAGTTGTGACATTTTCGATAAGGCACAATAAACATTTGTTCACACTACCCTTTGTTGTCTACAAATAGAGGGATTTCCTCTCATTTTAAAACAACGAAAATTCTGAACTACTTCTTCTTCTTCTTCTTCTGCACAATTAAATATTCGTTTACTTTACTCCTGTTGAGTGGCTCACTACAACATTATTTTTGTATCAATACACTGGTGAATATAATCATTCTATCCTGAGAGGATCTAATCCTTTAAACCTCGGGTACTAGAGAGGAATCATTTCCTTAAAGGGACACTATGCATTCAGTGAACTCAATTTTTTCCTTTCTGTTTCACTCTATTGTTACAGATCCTGGTATGTTTTTTTGTACAGTCATTAATTTATGCTTATGTTAATGATTGCTATTTTTGAGTACATATTTTAAACTTTGTTGTTTATGTTTCTGCAAAGTTATTGTTATAAGTATTTATTAGCACAGATTAAATAATACACGTTAATTGAGTATTCACACAAGTTTTATCTACTGAAATTGTTGAAGGTACAATAACAAAATTCCTTAAATATCTATACTACCATCTCTTGAAGACAAAATTCAAATTTGGTATGACATTGTCAGGACATAAAGACCTTAAAAACTTTATCGCACCTTGAGGTGCAAAGTGAACCGGGAAAAGCAGACAAAAAATTATATACTTTTGACATGAGTTCAAGGATGTGCCGGATGACCTATAGACGAATATGACTAGACTGGAGCCTCTTTTAATCCCAAAGACATAGACAACTACACAATAAATTAATTGATCATATTCAATATGAAGTATGGACGGATTCTCAAGTTTACTGCAAATTGTAAATACTTTTCTTGAAGTAATAAATGTGTTTCTCGACACTGCGATTGGAATATAAGTGTAGTTTCAAATTGAATTTCATCACTCTAGTATGTTGATTTTTAAATAACACCCAAACAAACTGAATAGTTTTGTGTAATATTTTTCCCTTTCAAGTATATATAGTAAGTTGAATTGTTGTCCAATATGACACATTCTCCCTTTAATTTTTCATTTTAATAATTACTTATAATACATTTAAATGAGGAACTTTAAAATGATAGATGTAAAACAAAAGGTAGGGCTGAACTTTCTATACGTAAGAATTATAATATTTGTTCACTTTTTTCAGCCTTTTAAAATTTATTTATCCCTTCACCAACGATTATTTATTTATTAGAAAATTTAATATATCCGGTTGATGTTCATTTGATTCCCCAAAAAATATCAAATAGTAACACTTCTTGGAGGCAAAAGGATAAATTATATAATCAAATTAAAGATGATTGATTGAAGGATAAATGATAAGATGTTATAATTATCATCTTCCTTTACATTATAAATGTTTGTTACTACGTAATCTTGTATGTAAGATAATATAGTGTTTTAGTTTTAATGACTAAAAGGTTTTAAGTATTATTTTATACATTTCGTGATATTATTAAATTTCCGCGCGAGGCGCGGGTGATTTTACTAGTTACAAATATTATATAGTAGAAATAATAATGAAAGAATCAAAAATTAAAATAGAGAGTATGAATAGTAATTTTCCAAACTTCTCTATAAATGAAGAATAGAGAGTGAAATACAGAATGATTGGAGAGCGCATTCTCTATTTTACTCTCCAAATATAGAGAATAGAGAGTAAAATAAAGGTGGATCGGAGATAGTTTTATAGATTTTTTGTTTACAAGATATTCATGATTGATAAATCTTATCTTTAAAATTAAATCATGATTAAATATAAATAATAATTTTTTTTTAAAATAAAAATAATATCATGTAAAATAAAATGAAAAAAGGTGATAGACTCCTTACGCTTCGTAGATAATGTATCGTGATTGAAAAACATCTTCCTCTACTATATTAAATTTTTAGATAATTGAGATTTAAAAATTTAATTAGAGTATCAATAGTATATAGAATTTATAAAAATAAATTATGCATAACTTTATCCTAATATTTTATTTTTAAATTTTTATAATGTTGGGTCCGTGCTGACACGGGCCATTTTCTCTAGTTTTAAAAGAAATAACTGCTTCATACTCCTATTAATAGTCATAACTTTTCAATTAAAGCTTATTATGAAAAGTGACATAGAAAATCGTAAATAAATATGTTGATTAAGTTATATTAAAAATTGGAAGATAATGTTTTACTTAGGGAAATTATAGATACTTATTCGTTTGATGACTATTCATTTGTAATTTGATGTCAATATTTTTTTCAGATGAATTCACATTTGATTTCAACTACACTAAGTATACATTATGTTATTTCTTGAACATCTCTCATTTTATGGTAATGAAAATATTTTCCTTTTCATCTTTATTAATTTGAAATTTGATATCTTTCCTATATCTTTTGGCATGGATTGTTTCAGACAGAATATTTAATTTACTTTTTTGCTGTAAATTTTCAATAAATGAAAAGAAAAGGGTGTTATATTTCAATTATTCAATGTATCCATGTTATTTTCATTTCATTAGTGTGTCCCCCTCTTTTAATAAAGTTCTAATGTCTTGAACGTGATTTCTCTGTGGTTCTTGAAAATCGTTATTAAAATACATTTGTCTATTCATTTTATTTGTATGTCTTATTTTTCATTGTAATGGCTCTCTAGGTCTTTTTTTTGTTTTACGGTGTTTTTAGTATTTAGAGCTTTTCTATAGTTGTTACAAGCCATTTATGACTTGCTAGGACTGACAGGACAATCACCAGATAATTAATTTGATTTTCGTGTTGTTTTTGTGTTTTGGAGCTTCTAAAGTTTTGTTTGACTTCAATTAAAACTTCAGGAAACGACTTTGAAATGCGATTTTGATTAATCTGTTAGCTTCGAAACGTCAAGTTTGGTCTTAAAGGACCTTTGGTGTGGGTCCTAAGGCTTCCAGATTTATTTTGAGTTATCTTATATTTTAGCTAAAACAGAGCTTGAATTATGGGATCCACTTTTTATCGATCCGTTGGAGGTTTCAATAGTTTCGTTGAGTATGAAATATTGTTTATTGTTCAATAGCATATTCAATTTTTGTTGATTCGACCCTGATTGAATTTCGAAGGTCTGTTCGAGACTTGACAATTTAATTCCAAGTAATTAATGCATCGGCTGTTGGTGCAATTGCTCCCGCAGAGCCACTCCTACAGAAGCTGATCTGAGGACGCCAGCAGACCTCGCTCCTGTAGAGCTTGGTCTCTTTGGCGACCTCGCGCTTGTGGAGTCGAGTCCGCTCCTATGAGCTGATTGTTGATCATCATTCCTTTAAGCTTTTTTCACCGTTGGGCGTCACTCGCAGTTATATCATATCTTCATTCTTTTGGTGAAAAAGAGAAAGATGAAGCTTGTATTTAAGGCGATTTGAGTGTTTTTTGTGTTTGAGATGGGGAGCATTGTTGGGATCGTTGTTCATGCTTCGAAACCCGTAAATCTCATTAATTTCTCTATTCTTAGTTTGAATTCAATGTTCTTGAGATAGATTAATCCTGGAGCTATTTTAGCTTTGATTAAGCTTGGATTGTGCCAGTTTTAGGGCAAAACTTTCTTAAGCTAGTGTTGACCTGATGGCAGAGTCAATTTGGTGCTTCTATGCATGGGTCTCGCGAGCTAATTTTTACCCAATTTTAGGCTCGAGTCTCTTTGTTTCTTTCATGGGTATTGTTCTGCTTGTGTTGATGCCCAAATCATTGATTTGATAGTGTGACATCGTTTAGAGGTTGCTCAGAAAGAAAAAGTCCCTTTTAGTGGATTTGGAGCGCACATGTTTGGTTTTGAGGTAGGCTACGTCGTACTGATCTTAGACTTAGCTCATTGATTGTTCTAGCGTGATGAATTTTTTAATTAGCATTCTTTTCATTAATATCTATATTACTTCGTTAATCTTATTTTGGGTTTATTCTGAAATAGTGTTGCACATTCTTGCCTTTATTGTTATTGTTGCTCGTGAACTAGTTGAGTTGAAATTGCCTTATTATTTGTGTGTTTAGGGGCTTAGCCTAGGATTGGCTAGTATGTGCCTTAGATTTTAGCCTGGATGGCTAGTATGACTTAGATTTGGATTAGATATGATCCTTCATATTGGACTTTGACCTTCGGAAACCATGTTTGGTATCATTATTGGCTATTTGTGACTTGTTTTGGTGCTTAGTCTTGTCTTAGATTAGTGGTTATACCCTTGTGTGATTGGATACTCCTGATGTAAGAATTTGAGGAAGGATCGGGTCTTGTGTGGTGACCTTCCGATATAAGACTTTGGAAGGATTAGCTATTCTGAGGTAAGATTCCGGGAGAAGTTAAGTTCTCAATATTTATTCCAATGTAAGATTTTGAAACTGAATAGCTATTCCGATGTAAGATTCTGAAAGATGCTTAGTCTTGTTGTGGACTTTTGATTTAAAATTTTGGAAAGGATTAGTCATTTCGATGTAATATTCCGAAAGAAGCTAGATTTTATGGCTATCCCAATGTCAATTTTGGGAATGATCGGACCTTCCGATGTAAGATTACGAAAGAGGATGGACTTCGTTGAAGTAATTCTAATGTAGAATTTCAGGATGAGCTATACCTTCTTCATGATTATTCTGAAGACAAATTCTGGATAGTCCTTGCTTGAGTGTATGGTTGATGTTCCTGGCTCTTCTCGGTACTGTTCTTCCATAATATTAGCTCTTGTGTGTACTCGTCAGACTTATGAGGGTCCGGTCAGATTTATTTCCTCTATTCTGTCTCTTGTATGCACGTTTTGATCTTATGGGGGTCACTTAGATTTTATCTAGGATAGAAAACTGATAACGCTCAACTACACTTTATCCGATTCTAAGTGCAGGCGGTCGCTAATAAGTATAAACCCAACTAAGAGTTGGGGTCGATCCCACAGGGAGTGATATGGTAAAGAATTCGATTACGAAGTAAAATGGAGTTCTAATCGTTTGTAGAAGTAGACATTTTTGAAACAATAAAGTAAATGACTAGGTGTTGACAATCAATGTCAAATGGGGGGATTTGAGTGAACAGCTAACAACTACGAACAACGGGGAGTAAATAAGTAGAGGGGATTTCTTGGGAGTGTGATCAATTGAATGCCAATTTTGCAAAATGGGTGATTATTATTTACTAAAAGTCGTTGAATCTTAGTGGGTAGGCTAGGCTTTAAGTGCAATAGTCATTTCTCAATCAACTATCATGAATCAAGCGAGTTCTCTCGAACCTCGACAAGCACACACATACAAACATCCCAATACCTCAATCAATATACTTTTTCAAGCTAGATTAGTAGGATCGGATTTAGACCCACTTTCTCAAGCTAAGTCTACAATAACCCAATCACTACAATCATCAACTAATAGCTTTAACTCTAATACTTCTTTCTTAAGCAAGCTAAGAATGTTGAACTAGAATTATATTTGCAACTACAATTCATCAATTAAAACTCAAACTATTAATTGAACCCACTTCAAATCAACAATAAAATCAGTAAATACTAACACCCATAAGCTAATTAAATCTATACTAAAGAAGTGTAAGAACATTTTTTCTATATCAAGGTAAACATTGTCAATATCTTCGTCGTTTATTTAGCATATTAGATTGTAGAGTGGCTATAACTTCTGACATGGGTCGTAGTGTTAATGGACGTGATTATTTAACTGTTACAAGACATTGGATTGATCATAACTGAAATTTGTAAAAAAGAATCTTAAGTTATAAAGAATGTGTAGAGAAAAAAATTGGTGCATATATAGCTTCAACTGTTTTAGGTATTTTAGATTTTTATATGCTTTGTGATAAAGTGATGAGTGTCTTATTAGATAATGCCTCTAATAATACTAACGATGTTAGTATGTTAAATACTAGACTATGTCCAATTGATACCAACGCTTTTCATATTAGATGTGCTGCACATGTATTAAATTTAGTTGTACGAGATGGTATTAAATTATATGATTGTGGTTGTATGAAAATTGAATATGTTGTCTTATGATTTTTTTATGCTCATAGACCTGCTAGAATTAGGGAATTTAACGAGCGTTGTGCACTATGTGATATGACACCACGAAAAGTTTCAAAACATATTAAAACAGGGTGAAATTCTTTTTATGAAATGCTTTCAGTTGCTTATGAATATAAAGGACCCATGCAAATGGTTTTTAATGCTCATAGTTCCGACCCACTAGAAAGAATTTGTGAAGAAGATTGGGAAGAAAGTAAAGAACTATTAAATTTTTGAAAACTTTATTATAAGGCTACAATCATGTTTTCTGGAATTTAGTATCCTACTATTTCATTAGTATTAATAAATATTTGTGCTATTTAAATTCAATTTGCTAAATAAAAAAAAATTGAAAAATTTAGAGAGTCAATTGAAGGTATGATTGAAAAATTTTAAATTTTTTTTTCCTATTCCTCAAATTTATTTAACTGCGACTTTACTTAACCCTCAATATAAATTACGAGGTGTACAAGGACTTGTTTAAAAAAATTATGACACTTTAGAAATTTTACCGGAAGAAGTTCTAAGTTATGAATTTTGTAAGTCTAGAATAAAAGTTCAATCCAAAATTTTGTATGATAAATATAGAACTTTAGAAGTTAATGAAGGAGAAGTTGGTCAAACTTCTAATGCTGCCGGTAATGATGAAATTGATAATTTAATGCGAGGTTTTCTTGGTCTTAATTCTACTAACCGTGATGATTTTGAAGAATATCTTAATCAAACTTTGAAAACAGTTGACGACGAGCATGACACCGTCGAAATATTAGCATGGTGGAGGAGACGTGGCAATGCATTTCCAATTCTTAGCAAAATGGTTCGTGATATTCTAGCTATTCAAGCTTCATCGGTTGCTTCAGAGGCTGGATTTAGTGCGACAAGATTTCAAATTGGAGATCACAAACATTCATTGGCAGAAGAAAGCTTGGAGACATCAATTTTATTTGGAGATTGGGTTAACGCCGAGAGGAGAAATTATAATTTGTCAAAGTTAACTTCCAAACAAGAAGCTTGGATTAATTCAGCAATTGAATCCAGTGAAGATGAATTAGAGGCACAAGAGTTTATAACATCATTGCTAAGACCGGAGGATGTTAGCTTCGATTTGATACGAGAGTTAGAATCGAGTTTTATTGGAGAATACATATATTAGATTAAATACGAGAACTAATTGAAACATAACCATTTCTTGAAGGTGGCTTCGTAGATTAGTTACTTCCCTAATATTTGTAACAAATATTAGATTTACATACGAGAACTTATTGAAACATAACCCTTCCTAGAAGGTGGTTGCGTAGATTAGTTACTCCTCTAATATTTGTAAATTGTAACTAGTAAGTTGTAAGTTTCAATTAGATTTTATTTGTTAAAATTTAAAGGCTTTATTCAAGTCTTTTTTATACAACCATTGTCTTGCATTTAAATTTTAATACATACAATCATACATACTTTAAAATCAATATTTTTGAAATTTGAAATTTGAATTTTGATTTTCAAAATTCAAATTTGAACTTTCAAGTTTTAAATTTCAAAGTTCAAATTTGAAGCTTGAAATTTGAATCTTGAACTTTGAAATTCACATTTGAACTTTCAAGTTTTAAATTTCAAAGTTCAAATTTTAATTTTGAACTTTGAAATTTAAAAGATGAAATTTGAAATTTTCAAAACTTAAGCATTTTTACTTAGCTAAAAAATGTCATTGAAAACAATAAAAATTATAAATGTTATTTAAAAAATCTAACTTCAAAACAATTAAATAAATATATTAAAAAATATAAAATTTCGCGTCCCGTCCTGTTCCGTCAAACATTGTCCCATCCCGTTAATATAGTGGGACGAGATGGGACTTAATTTTGTCCCACGAATTCTGGCCCGGTTCATCCCGAGTTCGGTTGAATCTCGGTCAAAGGTGTCTCCATCCCGTCCTGTTCCCCTCTGTCCCGTCCCGGCGTCCCCGTCCCCTTGCCATACCTAGATCTGAGACGCCACAACGACACAGTCATATTGCCCATAATATTTCCATTTCTCTTTATCATGAAAACTGGACAAAATTTGTGGGAGGATGTCACAAAATGCAGCTGGGATAGAATTTTATAGAGGGTCTAAATTTTTTCACAAGATGACGGTTTTCAAAGAATCAAGTTTGAAGTCACGTCGAAGTGTGCAACTGGGGCAGAATTTTTGAGATCATCTCAAAGATTCCACAAAAATGTCATTTGCTAAAGGATTTATACTTATGATCATTGAAGTAAAAACTGGGACAAAATTTTGAGGAGGGACCTCAAAATTCCATGATGAGCGACTTTAGAACTTACAAAGCAAGTAACATGAGTTCTTCCTTATTTTAGATTAGGGCGGAATTTTTGAGGACCCTCCTAAAAATATACTATCAAGACTGCATTTCAAAGGGTAGATGAGTGTGTAAGCCAACAACAAGAAGGAGGATGGAGACAAGGCCAACACATATCAGTCTTTCAGACTAAGAATTTTTATTTGCATGCGGAAACAACGAAGTCGCAAAAAATGCAATGTCAAAGGTGTCAAGCATGACAAAAGGCATCATTTACACCCATCGTGGCCTCATCATAATAAATCAGAAAATATCTCATCTCATTTTATCTTCATTTCATTATGTTACTGCAAATGATTTCTAAACACTTTCTTTGTATTTTGTAGGAATTTGAGATAAACACTAGTAGATTCTTTCAAAGTTTGAGAAACAAGTTGAAGGATCGTCAGACGCAAAGCGAGATTCTTATTTCTAAGAATCTAGCAACCTGGATAACAAGATCACAAAGGAGAAAATATCAAATTAGTGACAAATTGTGATCAAAGTCATCACTAAGCATACTATGGCCTAATCTTCATAAGCCGAATGACTTAACCTCACGCCTTGTACTTACTTAAATTTTTCATTTCATTATTGATACTAATGTTTGAAATCAAGCTTTGTAGGTGACAATATTGATAAAATCAGGCTCATTCCTGAATTCAATATCAAATTTGGAGATGATCAAAGGTGTAGCTATCCCAAAAGTGTTACAAGGATAAAACACCAAGTCCATTGAATCGAAATAAATGTTGAAGATCACAACATCCTCATGGCAATTGAAGTTATCAAAATCGATACAAGTTTTAGCAATGATCGAAGATGTTGGTAACAAACTGAAATTTTATTGAATTTGTCAAAAGAAGGTTGGAGTGACTTTAATCTTTGTGTAAAAGAATTAAGTCATTCATCTCGATAAATCTGTCTCTTAAAAGAGAGAGAACCGTAGTCGCGATGAGCATGTATGTCAATATGATTTTTATTTTTTATCCATTCGGATGATTGTCACATTTATACATGCATATGTGTTTATTGATCATGTGAGGGTCAATGTTTTGAAAATTGTCAGGTTATCCACCTATAAGTGAACTATGTGTTTTTAATTATCTAGTCAAGGGTCTTGACCTATAGGTTTGTTGGGCTATCCACCCCATAAGTGGTTTACATATTTTATTTGCTCGCTTGAGAGCCTCTATTTTGAACTATGTTAGGTTGTCCACCCCCACAAGTTAGATTATTATCGAGCCTCCACCTCGTTACAATTGGAATATTATCGAGCCTCCATCTCGTTACAGTTGGAATATTATCGAGTTCCCACCTTGTTACAATTGGAATATTGTCGAGCCTCCAACTCATTACAGTTGGAATGTTATCGAGCGTCCATCTCGTTACAGTTGGAATATTATCAAACATCTAACTCATTATAATTGAATTCTTATCAAGACACGTAGCTCGTTGCAGGTATCATCGGAGTTCGCCATGCAAAAAACAAGCAATGACATTTTGAAACCCTTAACAATCATGAGTTGTAATGGACACATGGTATTCAAAGCGGTATCCATTATATTTTACTCTCAATATTTATTTATTTTCTCATCCAACTTAAAAAGGAATGTTTATGTCTATCCATAAAGAGATACTCATTTATTATATGAATAATTTTTCTTTATTTTTAACTTAAGCCGCTAGCTAAAATGAAACTATGTCTACTAATTATTTACTTAAGTGTGTAGACATATATGGAACACACCTGTATAAAATATTTCGATGTGAGAATGACTTCAAAACACCAAGACAATGGCGTATCCACATAAATGTACAAAAAGATATCAAAAAAATATCGTAAGGGATGCTACCATTTTTTTCCAATTATATTTGTACTAATGAGTTTTATCTCAGTCTTTGCGGAGAACATCTAGGAGGATGTATTCTTAAACAAACCACACGTGCAAACGACATCAACAAGGATGCAACACAACACACAATTTTTTCTTAGCAGCGAACTAGGACATAGTCCAAAGAGAAATATCAAACTCTTAGGATGCGAGTTGAGGAGCGACTTGACCACAATCAAATCACATCCCTTTCAGAAGGCATGTTTGTATTTCTGGGGGTTAACAATTTCAATTTCGCATCCGATTAAATTTTCAGACTCTCACTTGAAGCAATTTTTTCTAATCTGGGTGACAATACACTAAGAACTTTGAAAATCATGTTTATATAAGTTCTTGAGTATGGGTGTGAAGTGCACCACATTCATGACTAAAAGGTTATAAGCCTTTTTTTCATACTTGACTTATTTGTTACCCTTCCCAACCGGAGGCTATCTTAACGTACTAAATTTCCTTTTCAACCGATCAAGTTGAACTACAAACAACCTGATTTTAGAATTCTAGGGATATATAAGCGAGATCGATGTTGAAAATTCGACTATACTCCATCTTCTCCTCATTTTGTTCCCAAGCTTTTCAGTCTCTCCATAAATCGACATCAGAGTAGCTTTTGAATTCTTTTAGAATCGTGCATTAAATCAAGAAAATTATCAAACTTTAACTATATGAATGCTCATATAGCCAGAGATATATAGGAAACCAATCGATCATATTTTTCAAAGTCTGTACCAAATTCCTTTAGGAAAGATGAATATGTGGTTGACTAAAATTGGATTTTTTTCAGTTTTCTTTTTCCAAGATCTCTTTCATCAACCCTATCCAATGAAATAGACAGTTGTTAATACCCAATTTTGATCATCCGCAATATGGATTAACTATCGAGTTTCTTTTATTTAAAACAATTTGAAATAATTAGCTTTTATAAATTCAAAATATTTTCAAGTTATTTTAAAGTATTTTTTCATTTTTATAATTTTTAAATAATACATATATTTCTATATTATGTATTTAATTACTACGTTTTATAAATATTTCTTTCAATTTTTTTTTATTTTTAATTAAATATTTTATTAATTAGTTTAGTTTAATTAATAGTTTATATTTTCGAGTTAATTAGTTTATAATTAGATTAAGTATTTTATTTTTGTTAAGATTAAGCAGCTCGTTAATTATTTGATATTAATTCATCTGATTTAATATTTAGCCGAATTTACTAGCTAACTCAATTTTGCCATGTTTTAAACTCCAATTGGCTATAATTGAAGTGCATTTGGACATTCCTCAAATCCCTTGATTTAATCCATGTATTTCAAGCTCTCTTTTGAACTAATTTTCAAATTAGTTGCAGACCAAACTAGCCCAAGTGCCAAAAGGCCCAATTCTCTTATTCACATTCATTACCCCAAAAGACCCAACAACATACAAAAATACAATAACAATACGTATGATACGCGTACAAACAACTCCTACACATTTTCTTTTTCGTGAACCCAACCAGCGTGAATCAGTACAAACCCAGAACCCTCAGAAATCACGCATCCCTCATCCTTGCCTTATCCTCTCTGTACTCGAACATTCGAGAACGAGGTCAGGTGTCTCAATCTCGCGTCCCTCATCGTCCTTCGCTCAAAATCAAGCGGCTCCCATTCTTAATTCCTTGAGTATTTGTATCAAAATCGAGTTGTCCAACCTTATCTCTTGGGGAATTCAAATTTTAAATTTTGAATTTCCACTTGTTATCCTCCCATTTGAACCCTAATTTTTTCTTATATAAACCTTCAACCCTTCACTGATGAAGGAGGTGGATTTCTTGACCAAAAATGGAGGTTTTAACATAGTTCTTACCATTAAAAAAAGGAAAAATTACACGGAAAAGCAAACATATACTAGTTAATTAGCTAATATAGCTATAGTTTGAATTAATTACGGCTCACAACTTAATTTTAGCTTTAATTACGTCACTTGTCCTCTTTTATACATATACAAATACAAATTATACACATATATATATATACAAATACAATTAGCCTCTCTCCACTCTCTGACCATTCTCGCTCGCCTCTCTCCTCTCTCCAATCTCGCTCGCCTCTCTCCTCACTCTCCCAATCTCTCTCGCCAGATATACAAATACATATGTATATCAGTTATATATATACAATTATCTGACAGATATACATATACAGTTCGCCTCTCTCCACTCTCTGCCCTCTCTCGCTCGCCTCTCTCCTCCCTCTCTCAATCTCGTTCGCCTCTCTCCTCCCTCTCCCAATCTCCTATACAAATACATATGTATATTAGTTACATATATATAATTATTTGACAGATATACATATATAATTCGACAAATATACATATACAATTCGCCTAGCTACGAATCGTAATTAGCAAACTATAGCTATGGAGCGTAATTAAGCTATTATTGAGTGGCTATATGCGAAAGTTCCCATTGTTTTTATGCCTTTGTTTGGTTCACGTAAGGCTTAATATTTTTATGTATACATATTGGCTATAACCTAATTTTCATTAGTTCATCTTTAGTATAATTTTTAATTTTAGCTTCTTCATTATATTTGGTGACCCCTCTCCTTACACATTCACTGGCAGTTCCTCAGTTGTGCATTGATATTTGTCTTCTTGTATTAAAAATTATTCTACCTCATTTTGATGTCACCATTATTATATTTTTCTTTGAACTTAATCCTCATTATTTTATCTTTTACATGGAATCTAATTGAGTTCATCATGGACTTCATCCCCTTTTTGTATTTTTGAGTTGATGAACTCAACCTCTCTCTCATCGAGTTTGCCTTGTCAATCAAAGAAACGAATTGGAAGCTGATATACAGTGAAAAGGGAGTTCTTTTATAGGCCTTGAAACCAAGAAATGAGTTGTATATATCAATATACACATAATATACAAGAATAGGGGATGATATACAATCAATATGCAGCTGAT
Source organism: Solanum etuberosum (assembly GCA_029582245.1). Lineage (NCBI taxonomy): Eukaryota > Viridiplantae > Streptophyta > Magnoliopsida > Solanales > Solanaceae > Solanum > Solanum etuberosum. The sequence continues at coordinate 104,939 of JAJONR010001379.1, forward strand.
ATACTACATGTATACACTGAGTATACATAGCAAAAATGGGCCAGGCCCAAAACGAAGTGCATCGACAACAGATATTCAAGAGAAATAATTTTATGAGTTAAATTGATTTGGGCAGAAATTGGGCTGTTAGCCCAAACTCAATTTCTCTCTTGTTTCTTAATTTATTTGATTGTGATTACTTGTTGTTAATTTTGTATTAACTCTAATTTGAATGTTTAGGTTAATTTAATTAAATCCCCTAAAGATAAATTATTTTTGTGTTAATTTATTCTTTTGAGCATCTTTCCTTTACTTAGTCATTTTAACAAAGTTTGCTTTCTTTCTAAATTGTTTCAAGTGTTTTGCGTTTATTTATTTTCAAGTAATTTTTAAATATTCTTTATTTACTTTCTAAAATATTTTCCCCAAAATTAGTCAAATAAAATTTTCAAATCCTCGGATAACCACGTGTTAGTGTAAAACCTTCTTGAAATGGAAATATAAGCCTTGTACCCTTTCTTTGAAATTTCATAAGATTTTTTCTGTTCAAGTCTTTTTAAATTAGTTTTAAATCTTTCTTAATTTCATTTCCGTAAAAAATGATTTTCCCCCTTAAAGTTGAAATCAATTTTTGAAATCGGCCTTATCAACCTAAAATAACAAAATCCCCAGATGATTCTCCAGGTAAGAAAATCCCCAAGTCAATTTCTCAAAAATAAATCCCTACCTAAATTCGCAGAACCAAAATTACCAGATAATACCATAAGTAACAATATTCTATGTAAATTCTCAGATTAGTATCTCATGCTAAATACACAAGTAGATTTATCTGAGGCCTTTCTTGCAAATTAGCAAAGAAATTTGTTATCGTTCATTACTTGTGGATTTATCTACGAAAATGATACCTACAACTTAGTATTCACAAATAATTTCTCAGATACACATATTTCACAGGTAAAAAAAATTCTAAAATTCATGAATTTTATATTTCCACGTGAAAACTCGCATGAAAGTTTTGCGAAAAAAATTCTCCGGCAAAATCTCCAGATAATTCGCGGATTTCTAACAGGTCCAGGTAATTTTATACACCTTGTTCTTTTCGTTAATATTTCATTTACTTTGATTGTATATTCGTTAAAGTTTTTTCTTCCGCTCCCTAGTTCCGTTACCCCCATTCTGGAATAAGGATTAGCTTATCTACCAATGGATTTTAGTAGATATCTGTTGGGATATATACTATTAACAATATGTTTAGATATAATATTTATTATAGAATAAATATTTATTCAGTTTTAATAGATCATATATTCGTTTATGGTGTCTATTTACTTATATAGTAGATGATTTAGTGTGTAGAGTTTTATCTTATACACAGAGGATTAAATCATCGGTTCTTATAAGTATAAATTTTTTTGTTCACAATCTAGGATGGAAATTGGACATGCTATCGGTACGATTGTAGCACAAGATTATATATAATTTATCTTGATTATGGGAACGGTATAGTTTCAACTTCTTGTGCTAGTGCATTTTGTATGTATTGAACGGGACCGAGAAGAGATAGTTGTTTTAGACTGACTGACAAAAACATATTCTCTAAACTACTAAATGTACTTATATTCTCAATCTTGATATAACTATTATGATCTGTATATATTAATTATCGTTTTGATTTATTAAAATGTGAGATTTTGAGATGGGTCAATATGCTTGGTAGATTGGATGATAATAATATATATTGGTGAAATAATAAGTTAGTTGATGGAATCCATGTCTCGTTATAGAGATTGATTGATATGCCTTTTTGAGAAGCTTATAAGTTTTCATCGTGTCAAACCTTGCAAGTGGATTTATGAATCCGACACATGAAATAAGTTAAACAGTGCTCTAAAGGAAATTAATCATTGAATTAAATTCGTCATAATTTAATTTATTGATTAGTATCTGTAATCTTAACATGAGAAATTACATAAATGTTTGATGGGAAATTTCGAAATATAAATAGAGGAGTGCAATTTCGAATTTCTAGTGGAATGATTTGTAATTTATTATGGTAAGAATAAATTCAAATTAATTATTTGAATTATTTCCATAATAGGAAGCCTCAGTAATTAATTCTGTGGTCCCTACAGTGCCCATATTTAACTAGAACTCAGAATCCTATTTCAAAGAAAAAAGGAAGAAAGTAGCGTTAGTTTTATTCAAGAGAAAACTAATTAACGTGTGTTTTGGTTGTTTTCAAGAAAAACTGGTTTTCTTCTCCTTTTTGGATTGGGAAGAAATCTCTATAAGTAGGGAAAAAGATGGAAGGTTTCTATCGATACTTTCCCACCCAAGTATTGAGAGAGTTCGGATGTGAACTTGAAATCACTGTAGAAGACCATAGCTGTTGTCTATCATGTGGATTCGCTTGAAGGTCTGTCTAATTCGCTTGAAGGTATCTGCTCACGCTTCGAGATGTAATTCTTGAATAAAATTTCAGCATGTTTATGTGTTCTAGCATGATTATGCGTTCTAGCATAAACATTATTGATTATCTATTATGCATGTAAGCAGTATGACTCTGGTATGCTTTCGCTGTGCATATAATTTTCCAACAATTGGCATCAAGAGCCATGCTTACATCTAAATAGATAACTTAGAATTTTGTGCGAAATTCCTTAAAATATATCTTTGTTTTCCGTGGAATTTTTAATTACGTTGAAAAGTAATTTTGGTGCTTCATTGTTCCTGGTTCTTTTTTAATGCTTACTTGATGGTTCAATTTCATAAAAGAGGCTGACGTTGTCAAGTAAATAGTTCAATAGTTGGCCGAAATATTGTTACAAATTGGGTATGTGCTCGTTTTTTAATATGGGCCAAGAATTTATTTATTAATTTTAATTATTTGTTTTCTTAAAAAAATTGAAAGATGGGTCATAGATGTGATAACAATGGCTAATTATATGAACATTATTTAAGTTTTCTTTTGTATAAATGATATAAGTTAAGAGTTGTGATTAATAAATAGTGTTGTTAATGTAGTCTATTTATTTGAAATCACTATTAAATTCCTAACAATTTATACATATAGAAATGTATTAATACATGAATTGAGAGTTATGATTAATAAATAGGATCCTTTGACGTGGTCTATTTATTTGAGTCATTGGAATATGCTCAATGTATCATGTATAAATTGTTCTGGATAAGTGTACAATAGGCTGGAGTTTTATCTACTGCTAGGAGATTAACGTTAGCCACTAGTAACACTTAATTATTTCATGAGGAGAGATATTAAAGGTTTTCACCGGTCTGAAAGGGAGAAAATGTAATATCTTGAATTCTCAAGATGTATTAATCGAGAGGACAATTTGCTATAAAAAGGTGTTGTGTATCTTAGCTAAAGAAAAGACACACAATATATTCCTTATGCTCATGAGATAATTATTAAAGTAGAATAATTTTTTTGAATCAAGTTATTTTAATCATTAACTATGTCTAAAACAGTTAATTTTTAAATTTGGTCATAGTTTAGATGGTCATGATTTTTGTGATCTCTGATTGACTTGAAATTTGATGGTTCCATCGAAAACCGTTTAGATGGGTTTTAGTTAATTTATCAAATTAAAATTTGATTTGAATTTGATAAGGTCATTCTTTATGTCAGTTATGTTTATGTTGATCTGGAACATGATTACACATGGTGATTTAATATGAATTGATATGTGATAAGAATGTATGTCATATTGTTTTAATTCTTAAAGATGCTTAAATTACTTGAATTTGAATTTGGTCATAGCTTTGGAAATAATTTTTTATAGACTCCAATTGATCTGAAATTTGGTAAGTTCATTGATAACGGCTTAGTAAGAAGTACTCATTGCTATGTGGTTATAATTTTTTGAGGTCGTTAAAATAATTTTAAAGTTGTTCTTTGGAATTAAAATGTGATTTAGTATGAATGACATCCTTTATATCGATTTTATTTATGTTATATGTGGTACATGATTACACGTGATGAGTTAACATGAATTGATATGATTAGGATATAGATCTGATTATTTTTCCTGAAATCGTTTGAATCTGAATTTGATCATAGCCTTGGAAATAAATTTTATTTTTGGACTCTGATTGATCTGAAATTTGGTGGGTTAGTGAAAAATGATCAAATTAAAAATGCTCATAGCTATGCTGTGATTTGGCAATTTGAGATCGTTTAGATGTTGTACATGTTTTGGATATTTTTTGTATCTTGAAAAATAATTTTAATGAAAATTACTCGATTATGATATAGTGGTGATAGAGATTGTTCTCTATGGTCTGCATGACTAAATTTTAGTGAAGTATTAAGTTCATGTGTTGGCTTAGACCTTCCTCCATATCGGATGAAATTAATACAAGTCATTAAAATTTAATCTCTAATTTTGATGATCTGTATTGATTCTCCCTATCTGAGTAATATTTGATTGGATCAATAGATCTAGGGATAATGATATCCACTTGGCATAAATTAACACATACTCTCCATCCGAGTTAGCTTTTGTTTTAAATTTATTGAAGTGAATATCTGACATCACATATGTATGTTGCATGAGTAGTTATTTTTCATCAAAATTTATCGTTCAAGATGTATGGATATCCATGAAATGTGTTTTGAATTTTAATATTCAATGTATACATAACCATGTTAATTTTGGAAAATAGTATTAAGATAATGTAAATATTTTTTAGAATTTTGTTCGTTGTTCTTGATTCGTGTATCTGCTTCACAAATGATGATATGTGAAAAAAAAATTTGAACGAAAAAATTTTAAATTCTATTTTGACCAAATAACGTTTTCAACCGAATTGATCATAGTTTTGAAATTTGAAAAAAAAGAACTCTGATTGATCTGAAATTTGGTAGATTCATAAGAACGACCTAGTAAGAATTTTATTTTTTTTGGATCGTTATATGAGTTTTCGGTCATATTTGGTTCTAGGGGTCCCTCCCATGATTACCAAAATTAAATAGTAGTGAAGTATTAGTTTTATGTGCTGGCTTAGACCTTCCTCCCTATTAGATGAAATTGATACAAGTCACTATGTATTTAATCGTCTAGTTTTGATAATCTGTATTAACTCTCCTAAACTGAGTAATAAATGATTGGATCAATATAACTAGAGGATTTTCACTTGACTTAAACTAACAGTAGACTCTCCATCTGAGTTAGGTCTGTATAAGTTTATGGAGTGAATAATCGGTCATTGTACATGTGTATTGCATGAGTAGTTCTCCAATCCCATCGATTGGCTATTCGAGATGCATGGATATATATGTATAAATGAGCCCTGAATTTTGTTATTTAGGATTATTCGAAATATTATGATCTATTTAATGTATTATATCTCATATTCTCAATAGACTTTACGCACCACTTAGTACTACTTAAGCTTTTCTTTTGGTAGAGATAAGATATTAATTCAAAGAAAGCATTGTACATGTACCTTATGTTAGAAGGAATTATTTTCAGTTTCTAACTAGACAAGAGATGAGTATTTAATATATTTGTTTGTAACTCTCCTATCATTGAGTTTGATGAATATTTTATTTCTTGTGGTATATTGATGCACGATTTTTTTATTAGTACTATCTCTCATGAATTGAATTATTATATTAATCTGTCTCATAAGGGAAAATATCTTTTAAATTGAATGAAACTTATCTGTACATTAGCTTCTAAGTCATTTATTCTGAATAGAATTTCGAGGTTGGTTAATGGACGGACATAATGGTTCATTGAAAGTGAAGTCACTACCAACATGTGAGTCTTTTTTAGAAGGAAAAATGACTAAGACACCTTTCCTCTTAAAAAGGAAAAGAGGTACTGATAAGTTATAATTAATTTATTCTGATTTGTGTGGAAAATAAGCATTTGGGCAAGAGGTGAATTTGAGTATTCTGAGTTTTCAAGAAGGTTACTCATGATATGATTTTTTTTTTGATGTTTTGTAAGTCTAAATGTCTTGATAAACTGATCAAAATATTTAAGACAAATAAAAATAACATCACGAAAAATATATAAAGTCACTGCAATCTGATTGTAGTGACATAAACCTCTCCGCAGAGCTCATGAGTCACTTATCTTATAGAATAATTGCATTTCAATTGTCTACACCAGACACTCTATAATTAATTGGCGTAGAAGAGAAAAGAAGTAGACTCTTATGAAGATGATAAGATTAATTATTGGGTTATTATTAGTTATTTTGTTTCTTTTGGGATATGTTCTAATAACTATATATCACATTCTGGATTCAATTTCTTTCAAATCAGTACCTTGAACAACTATAGAACTAGTTGGATTTGACGTAAGTCTAATCTATGAAATGTTCAGATATAGAATTGTCCAGCACATGTGCTGAGTGGGAGAATAAGAAAATTGAAATTAAGAACGGAATGTGTATGTTAATTGAATATCCTAAAGAATGAAAGAAGGTTTATTATAATGTCCTAAAGAAAATAAGGCAATTGTTAACACAACTGTCTGATTTCTAGAAAATGATCATTTAGTAAACCATGTTCCTAGAAGTAAACTAGTTTTACAGGAATTGAACAAAGAAATAACAAATGAGTCAATTATAAATTCAGACGCTCAAGAACATCTACTGGGTATGTCAGAATTGATGCTCCATTGCATTTAAGTAGTGAGAGAAACTTTACTAGACATAAGAAAACTACTATCTCAAGTAGTGGGAGTGATGTTGAGCAAATTATAAGAACACTACATGAAAAGTTGTTAATATTTCAATATCGAAAGATTTTGAAGAAAATATTAAGACTTAAGAACATGAAAGTGTGATTATAGTCGTAGTACTTAGTCGGAGTTGTAACACCCCAGAAATTTTTTGAGCTAAGACTCGAACCATTCTTCATTGTGAGTAGGATTTTACCGAAGAATTTAAAATTTCTTAAGTGTTAAGGTCACTAGATGTAGCACCTTGAGTTCCAAAAAGAACTAAATTGGAAATAACAAAATTTCAATTGCAAGTTATGCTTAAGTTATGAGTTTTGGGTC